>JAAAKG020137167.1:0-12979 GCA_010014905.2 Druon quercuslanigerum
TATATATTTTGTTAAGAATTTGTCTTTTTTTAGTAGAAAAATAATCTTATTTTTAGAATATTCAATTACTTGGTTAACAATTAAACAATTATATTAGGAATCTATGTATTTTTCAAAAATTATTATTTTTTGTTAGAAAATTAAACAAATGAACATTTTTGTTGAAAATTCAACTCCTTGATGGAAAATCGTATTAAATCTTTAAAACTTCATTTTTTAAGTTGAAGATTTATAATTTTAGTTGAATTTTCATATATTTGGCTGAAATTGAACAGCTTTATTGAAAATGAGTTTTTAAAAAAAATTTGTTGTTTTTAATTGAAAATTTATTATTTGTTTGTTTAAAAATCGTTTCAGTTAGTAATTTAATTCTATTGTAGAAAATTCAGTATTTTTGCACTGACAATAAATTTTTTACTAGGAAAAGTACATCTTTAATTTTTGGTTAATAATTTTGTTTAGTTTAAAAATGCAACTATATGGTTCAAGATTCATTTGTTTGGTCGCAAATTCGCCTCTTTAGCATAAAATTAATTTTATTTGTAGAAAATTTAATTAGTTAGTTGGAAATTCAAGTATTTTGTTCAAATATCGTCATTTTTTATTAATTTCCACCATTTTTTTATTTTAATGAAATTATATTCTTGGTTCAAATATTAAATATTGAATTGCAATTCTCTAACGCACAATATTGTACTCTGGGTATATCAGTCGAAATGGTTATTATATGCTATCCAGCAAAATTCTCACCACTTGTGAGAAACGACCAGTGCCGGGCCAAAAATTTGAGGTGCCCCAAGCGATATTTAATTTTCTTAATTCAATGTTCAATATTTTTTTGACATTTTTTATTTAAATGTTATATTATAGCTATCTCATTTGATAATTTTTAATTTTAAGAATGTTTAATTTAATGTGAATTTGCTTTAAATTTATGACTATAGTCGTATATTTTTCTCTAAAATAAATTGAAACATACATATAAAAATAATTTGTAATTGTACCCTAAAAATCTATTTTGTTAGTTATAAAAAAAGATAATGCATTCATCCTTGTCTTTTTCCTACTCTCTAAATAAAATCCCTAAAATTAACTACTTTTTAAATATTAAACTATTTTATTGACAATAAATTTTTTACTAGGAAAATTTAAGTCTTCCATTTTCGGTTGATAGTTTTGTTTAGTTAAAAATTCAACTTTATGGTTGAAAATCATTTTTTTTGTCAAAAATTCGCCTTTTTGCAGAATATTAATTGTTTTAATGCAGAAATTGTTTGATAATATATGTATTTTGTTCAGAATTTGCCTTCTTTTTAGTAGAAAATTAATCTTATTTGTAGAAAATTCTATTACTTGGTTGAGAATTTAACAATTGTATCAGGAGTCTATGTTTTTTGTTGAAAATTATTATCTTTTTTTAGAAAATTAAACAAATGAACATTTTGGTTGAAAATTCAACACCTTGATGGAAAGTTGTATTAAATCCTTAAAACTTTATTTTTTAAGTTGAAGATTCATAATTTTAGTTGAATTTTCATCTATTTGGCTGAAATCGAACAACTTTATTGAAAAAAGGTTTTTAAAAAAATTTGTTATTTTTAATTGAAAATTTATTATTTGTTTGTTTAAAAATCGTTTCAGTTAGAAATAAAATTTTATTGTAGAAAATTCGTTTATTTTTTATTGACAATAACTTTTTTACTAGGAAAATTTAAGTTCCATTTTTGCTTAATATTTGTTTATAGTTTAAAAATTCAACTGTATGGTTAAAAATTTATTTGTTTGGTCAAAAATTTTTAAATGAAGAAACTGTTCGAAAATATATGTATTTTTTTAAGAACCTGCTTTTTTTAGCAGAAAATTAATCTTGTTTGTAGAAAATTTAATTACTTAGTTGGAAATTCAAGTATTTTGTTAAAATATCGTCATTTTTTATTAATTTCCACCATTTTTTTTATTTTATTGAAATTATATTCTTGGTTTAAATATTAACTATTGAATTGCAATTCTCTAACGCATAATATCGTACTCTGGGTTTATCAGTAGAAATGGTCATTATATGCTATCCAGCGAAATTCTCACCACTTGTAAGAAACGAACAGTGCCGGCCCGATAATTGGTGGTGCCCCAAGCGATATTTAAATTTTTGAATTCAATGTTGAATATTTTTTTGACATGTTTCATTTAAATGATATATTATAGCTATCTCATTTTTAATGTTAAGAATATTTAATGTAATGTAAATTTACTTCAAATTTATGACTGTATACTCGTATATTTTTCTCTAAAAAAAATTTAAAAATACATATAAAAATGAATTGTAATTGTAACATAAAATCCATTTTGCATTCAGCTTTGTTTTTTTTTCTACTCTCTAAATTAAATACTTAAAAAGTGAACTACTTTTTAAATATTAAACTATTTGGCAGAAAATAACCTTTCTTGTTGAAAAATCATATTTTAAGTTGAAAATTCCACATTTTTAAGCAAAACTCATATTTATGGTTAAAAATTAACTCTTTCGATCAAAAATAATATATCTCTGTTAAAAATTTAACTTTTCTGTAGATGTTTAATCTTATTGGCTGCAAAATTCAATATTTATTTTTTGGGTTGAAAGTTAAACCATTTGATTATAAGTGGAACAAACTTGTTAAAAATTTAAAAAATTTTAGATTGAAATCTTTTATCAAAATTCATTCAAAAGCTTTAACATTTTGGTACTCTTCCAAGACTCCTGGACTACTTTCAATGATGAAATATGAAAATTTTTGGAATCTGATGAAAAATCAATCCAGGATTGTATTTCGAATAAGAAGCTCAATTCGAAAAAAAGATCTGCAGGAAGTTCAACTGTTCAAGATTTAGACAAAGCTACTAAGACCTCTCTAGACAGGAAGAAGTTAAAAAAATATCCTGCTAAAACAAATTCTGCAGTCCACTAAAAGGAAAAAAAGGTAAACAAGTATTTTCTAATACTTGGCGAAATATCGTGGATTTTCAAGGCTTGTTGCAAAAATATCATTTTAAATATAAAAATGGAGATGCGATCGGATATTGCAAGGTTTATAATAAGAAACTTGCCGCGCAGAAAAGTTCCCTTAATCGGCACTTAAAATCTATAAAATATCGTAAAAGATGGATTGAACCAGCTTCCAATAAAAAAGTGACTGAAACTCCTGTAATAAAGTTAGAAAAATCTGTTAGTAGAGCTGAGATTAAATTAAGAAGTTTTCTTCCCAGGAACAACTTTACCTCTCGCCTGATGGACGTTTTGAGTCCTTTATGCCATGACATATTTCCAGACTCACAAATTGCAAAATAGTTAGCAATGCGAAGGTCGAAATCCACTGCTTTGATGAAAAAAGGAATCTGAGAGTATTTTAAAAATGAACTCTCTGATACGCTCAAAACCGTAGGATGTTTCTTTTCATTGCTTATGGATGAACTTGCGGATGAAAGTGCTACGAAGCAATGTGTATCCGCTGTCATCTACTACAATGATGAGCACTTTAAAGTAAAGACAAGATTTTTCGATACTGTAGCAATGGAATATTCGAAAGCTCAAAACTTTTTTGATTGCTTGAAGTTGGTATCAAACCAAAGAAAAATATCCCTTAACAACTTGGTTCGGTTTTCGTCTGGTACATGTCTTTCTTCGAATCTTGCAGTCTGTGCAGCTTGTTTGAAATTACCAAGATCAGTTGAGGATTTAGTGCGAAACACCGAAGCTCATTTTAGCCGAAGCGCTGTAAGACGAACTTATATAAAAGAATTTGAGGAATTTTTGAGACTGGGATTTATAGAATTCTCGCTGTAAGCACTACGAGCTGGCTCTCCTTGTAGGATTGATGCTTCATCGATCAGAAACACGTGTATCTAGGTGTTCTTGCAAGGGCAAGGTTTTTCAGATCAAGAACGTCGCTGATGAACCAATTTGTAAAAATTTACGAAAGGCCGTATCTGTTTGTTGATGCTATCAGTTTCAAATGTAAAGGTAGAACGCACTTTCAGCTAGGTAAAGTTAAATAAAGAATCATAGAGACACCAATACAGAGCGTATCCAGTTGTGAGTTACGTGCAGTTATCCGTTTTTTAACTGCAAAAGGACTAAATGGAAATCAGATTCATGGTGAATTTGTGAAAATTTATGATAATAACTGTATGAGTGTGTAAATGATCAATTGTCTATCCTCCGCAATAATTTGATCGACTGCTGCAATAGCCTCGTCCGTAACTACGGTCGGTGCGAGCCCGCTAGGTGGCGCCCAAGAGAAACATTAGACTAGGGAAACTTACTTTTTGAACATCCCTCATAAAGAATATGTATTCATTCAAAAACGTCTCAAACTATATTTATAGTGCAGCTTATCTATGTTTTGTAATATTGTGATTTTGCATGCTAAAAGAACCAGAATTTTTCAATAAAAATGTTTAAAACTTTGTTGTTTGATAATTGCAACTGATTTTATATTAATAAACAAGAATCATTTAGACAAAAATATTACAAAATATGTGATTTTCAAATTTAAGTTTATTTTACAGTTATAAAATTTCCGGAAAATTTTCGAATTGGTCCGGTAAAATTGGTTCCGCCTCTAGAGTGTGCCGGAACATTGTGCTGTTCTACTGTGGCAACAATGCAAATCAGTTATCCGAAGTAGAGCCTACCGTGACCAGTATGGCGGTTCCTTCAGACCGAATTTCTTCCATTTCTATGGTCAAGCTGAAGTCGCTTTTTAATTATTATTACACAAATGTTGGTGAATTTTACATTACATAAATTCCTGAAATTTTAAGCAAATGTTAGCACCGTGAAGTCATGTAGAAATCACGCGTGATTTTTTACATCATGCTGATGACATACGGAAATCATATTTGGGTTTTTTTTCGTAGGGTAGATGCAAATCTATTAGTTTTTTATTTATAAAATAATAATAGTAAAATTTATTTAATCAAAAATTTTATTCATTTATGAACATTATAGTTTATAAATTAAAATTTATATTTATAGTTCCTCTTCTTCTTCGCCGTCACTCTCGCTATCCAATTCGATAATTCTCCTCCTCCTGCACATGAATTGTTAATTAATAATAAAATTATTAATAATAAAAGGCGAATTTTCAACCAATAAAGATTTTTCATTCCAGAATCAATTAAAACTTTCCTTCAGTTGTTCAACCTTCAAGCTAAATGACAAAATTTCGCTTCAAAACTTAAATTTTCCAACAAACAATCTGACTTTTCAGCAAAAAATTAATTTTCCATGAAGCTCATGCATTTTTACACAACAGAAATGAACTTTTAAATCAAGAGAATTAATTATAAAATAAGAAGAATTTTCAATTAAATAAGATGAATATTATGAAATGGAAAAGTTACATTTTCAATTCAAAAATTAATTTTAAATATAAAGGGCTTTAGCACTACAAAGTTAAGTCTTTGCAACCAAAGACATAAGCCACAAATATAAAAAAATAATTTTTAATTATCTAGTTTAACTTTTATTTCAAAATTTTCCTCTTCACTTAAAAAATAATTAAATTTCTACTAAAATAGATAAATTTTTATATGAAAAAGTTTTTTCTTAAATAGTAGAATTTAAAAATATGTAAAAAAATTATCTCAAGTGAAATTTCGAAAGCTTTAAACATTGATTACTCTTAAACCTTTAAAATTTAATATTTTTGAAATTAATATTTAAACAATATAAGAATATCGGAATTTTTTTAAAAAACTTTATTAATAGTTTTTGAAGTGCTTAAAATTCCAGTAAATCTTTTAAAATACCGTAAAATCTTTAAGACTATTTGAAATACCTTAAAAATCCTTAACTCTGTTGAAAATATTTAAAAAAATTTTGAGATCCCTAAATTCCTGTAAATAAATTCTATGAAATGCAATTAAATGTTATAAAATCCGTTCAAATTTTGTGAAATTACTTAAAATTCCCTTGAATTTATTAATATCCTTTAAAATCTTATAAAATTTGTCAAAAATTGTTTAAAATATTTGTAAATCTTGAGAATCCTTTGAAATTATCTTTCATTCTCTGCAATTCTACTAAACCCCTGACTTTTATTAAAATTCTTTGCATTTATAAAATTATTGTAAAAGGTTTATAATCTTTCGTACCTGCTGAAATATTTTTAATATAATTTAAAATCATCAAGAAATATTCAATATGAAACTACTTTATTAAAAATTAAGTTTTTTTGTTTGAATATTCATAATTTTATTAGAAAGTTCATCCATTAGGTTGAAAGTTTCAATAATTTATTAAAAACACCTATTTTGGTTCTAAAACTAATGTTTTTAATTAAAAATCGAACTATTTCTTTAAAAAATTCATTCATTTATTGAACGTGTAATATTTTCACTAGAAATTTCAGAAATTCAAAGCGTTTTATATTGCATTTAACATATTACCCAAATTAATATTATTTAAAAGAATCCATTTGTCTATTTTCTTCAAAAAAATTTCATTAGTTGAAAATACACATTTTTTTTAGAAGTTCGTTTTCTTTATGTAGAAAATTAATTTTTTTAATAAAAATATAGCTGTTTCATTTCCGGTAGGAAATTTATCTTCTTTTTATTAATTAAAACTTATATTATTTAATTAAAATTTCAATTGATTGGTTGAGGGATTAAAATTTTTTTTTTAACTCTATTTTTAGGTTTTTAACCTATCCATTTTTTATTAAAAATTCAACTATTGAAGTTTTCATTGAGAATTTATCGTAAATATTTGGTTTGTAAATTAAACTCTGAGAAGGAAAGTTTAAATAAATTCTTAAAAAATCATATAATTAGTAGAAAATTTCCCTATTTTTTGAAAAATTAGTCTTTTGGATTGCAAGTTTATTATTTGTAGTTAGAAAGTTCATCTTTCTTCCACGCAAATGACTGCGTCTTTCAATAACATCGTCTGTTTTTGAACATTTTTTTCGTTTAGTTCAAATATTTTGCCGAAAATTTGTACTCTGAAATTGTAAAGAACCAATTGAATGCATTTAGATTTCCCTTACTCTACTTCAAATAGTTAATTGGTCAAAATACCTAGAAATGTTAAATACACAAAAATACTTGTGAAAACTACAAAATATTAGTGTAAATATTCTTCTTTAGCAAAATGTGCCATTTTCCTTTTTAAATCATGCAATAAAAGATATTTAATCACAATTTTTTACATTACTATAATTAGTAATTACTTGACTCAACTCAAAACTCAAGTTATCATCACACACCATCACAAGACACAAGCACAATGTAACGAGTATTCGTAGGAATGATCTTTATGTGTTTTCAATTAATCTCAAGAAAGCAGTAAAATAATGGTTGGGCGTAGGCTGCGCATATTAGTCCGGCCGAGAGTGAAGAATCCTGCAATATGATTGGGGGTTGGAAAACAGAGTCAGTTGCCTTTGATGGTTGAAAATTTGTGCACCAACCCTGTTGTCACTTCCACGGCCGGGGTTTTATTGCCTAATTCTACGTTCAGTTTTTTATCACTAGGCATCCCAGCCAATTGCTTTTTATTCATGAAAATTAAAATAAAATGATCAATTTTCAAACAAATTTCATCAAATTCTTCAGAAATCGCAGATCCGCAGAATTTTCCTCAGTTCTGAAGAAAAATGCCCAGACCTGGGAGCACTGCATTGATATACAGAGCACGCGCGCTCATTAGTAAATCCAAGGTTAGCTCACTGAGCTACTGCGCATGCGTTAGGACCGCGCACTGGTTGGCTAGGGTTATAAAGTTTCATGAAACTTTGACAGAATGAAATGTTTCAAAAAACTTTGACAAATTAAAATGTTTCATGAAACTTTGGAAGCGTTTAAAAGTTTTCGTTGATTCAATCATTGGGGCGGGAAAATTCAAAATATGATAAAATACTGTCAAGCATCACATTAAAACATTTAATAGTATCATTTTTGTTACAAAGCAAATCTTTTCAAATAATTTGATTAAATAAATCTCGAGTTAATTATTAATAACATGTAATACTCCAAATCTTTTGTTTTAAAAATTCGAAAATTGATTTCAATAAAATAAAAACCGTGTTTGATACATATTTGATTCCTAGAATGTTTAATTTTTAAATTATTTCATTAAAAATGTATAAACTAATAAACAATTAACCAAAAAAGTATCACTGTTTTCAATAATTTTCAACAATGAAGATTCGCCCACTCGAAGTGTCATAGTAAAGTTACCGGAACACGCAATTCAGATTCGCATTTGCACATATAAACTCTAGTTGATAAGGTTCTTTCAAGGTCTCTCAGGATCCTTCGCACAAAACGTATCTTCGGTTAGATCTCAAGTAAGGATTTATAACGCAATCTCGAGTTTAAGTACTTGGCATTAAATCGTTGACTTTATTACGTCTATTCTCTTAGCTTGCTGAAAAGATAAGTGTGACATCTTACAAGTCTCATACTATCAAAGAAATTTATGAGATGAGTTTTGTCAACTGTAAGTGTGAGATGGTCCTTTACCCAACAAATGTAAATGCTTTAAATCGAATTCTGTTAAACTAAATAATTCTGGAAATGTGTATGAAAAATTCTTTACACTTTCCAAACAGGTGTCTCGAAAGAAGCATCGACTTCTCGGTTGCTTTTTTTTAACAGCATGGAAATCTTCTTTATCCTAGTGAATTAATGTTTTTATTTCTATTTTTCGCTGTTTGACATTAGGTTTTCTTTATTGATTTATGAAAATGATTTGTTTCATAACGCAGCCACGCAAAAAAAATCTTTTTCCTGATCTGGAGGTCAGATCATGTTTTTTATAATTTTTGGGGTCGCTGAATCCGAATCTTTGGTCCAACATTCCCCAGCACGGCAGGGTTGTAATATACCTTTTAAAAAACCATAAACCTCTTTTTAGTATCTTTTTCCGGGTATGAAGGTCAGATCATGTTTTTTAAATTTTTTTGGGGTCGCTCAATCCGAATCTGAGTTCTTAAATACCCCAGAATGTCAGGGTGTCGTCATAATATTCAAAATATCTCGTAATGTAAGCGATTAAACGCTTTGAGGTTTTGAATTTAGTATTAGCTCTGGTGTATTTTGGACCTCGTATTCGGATTCAGCGACCCCTAAAACATATAATAAACGTGATCTGACCTTCAGACGCGGAACAAGGTACTCGAAAAAAATATTTATGAGGTTTTTTGAGGTTATTTCAGAACCCTGAAGTGTTTTTTGAACCTCGAATCGGATTCAGCGACCCGGAAAAAAATGATGACGTTTTTTTAAGTTATATCAGAACTCTTGACGTGCTCATCATGTTTTTCTTCTTTTTGATTGCCAAATTATAAAATGAAAACGTATGCTTATATTTAAGAAACGATACAATATAATAATCAATAATGGTAAATTAAAATAAATACTATTTTTATTTGATTCCTTTCAATATTGATAGGTAATAAGAAATTTGAAACTACTATTAAATTTTTATTGTATGGAATTTAAAATAATATAATTTTGAATATTTTTTTAATGGTTTAATTTTGAAGATTTACAATTGAAAAATCTTTAATTTAAACAAAGTAATAATAAACAATTTTTAATTCTCTTGATTTTTAATGTAAAAGTTATATTTTTAATCCTCAGTCTTCCAAATTGAAGAAATTTCGAGCGTGTATCATCAAAATTATAAAAAAATTTATTTCACAAGTTAAAAACAACACAATTTTTGACCATGGAAATTAAAAATAACATTCTTAAGAATTTAAAATTTAAAATTCTTAAATTTTAAATAGGTGAAATTCAAAACTCTTTCATTTTACAGTTCCATAAATAAAATTTATAATATTTGGAAACCAAGGTTGTTTTTTAAATTCTCCATCTTTAAAAAAATATTAAACGAAAATTTTAGATTTTTTAATTTTTAAACTTAAAACTTGAAAAATTTTGAAAATAAAATTTTAAAGTAAAATGTCTAGTTTTTAATTTTAAATCTTCAAAATGAATAAAAATTCGAATAAAGAGCAACAAAATTATAGAATTAGAAGTTGAAAAATTTTACATGCGCATAATTTTTAATTTTAAATTCTCAAACTCAAAAACTCTTATGATTTTAGGAGTTAAAATTCAGAATACTATAATTTTCAAAATTTACAATTTAAAATCCTAAAAAGTAAAGAAATGTCGAATGTAAATCATCGAAGTTACAGACTGTTTGTATTTAAAATTTACAAACTGCATAATTTTTATTCTGATAAACTATAATTTTAATTGTAAAATTCAAAAATGATAAACAATGCAACTTTAAATATTGACAATATCAAAGAATTAAAAACTTATCAAACTTACAGACCAATAAATAAAATGTCTTAAATTTTGAAAGACAAAATTCGAGTTTTAATTCTAAAAACTTGCAGAATTATTACTTGTAATTTAAGAAAATACTTTTAAAACAATTTTTTTAATGTATTAATAAATATTCTTTAATTTTACGTATTTAAAATTGAAAATTTTCCAGTTCTTGATCTTCGAAATCAACAAAAAATTTCAAATACAATTTATTAAAATTGGAGAATTATTAACCGTAAAATTTAAATTATAATTAATATTGTTTTTATTATACATATTTAATTAAAACAAATCAGATAATTTAAAATGTTGATGAATCTGAAACAAAAAAATTCGATGAAAAATCCACCTCGAGCAGGAATCGAAACAGCAAACAAAAATCTGTACGAATTTATTAATTATTTATTTATTGCAGCACTTTCAATTTTTAAACTTAAAACTTACATAAATTTTAATTTTAAATTTATAAAATTTAAATTATCTTTAAATTTAAACGTGCAAACAGAAAAACTTTTAAATTAAAAAAATGTATAATTACTAATGCCACAATTTGTATGATTTTGAACATAAAAATCAATTTTTTAAATCTAAACCTTTAATTGAAGAATTTTTGAATGTAAATAATTAAAATTACAGCATTTTTATTTTTAATCCTAAAAAATGTATTAATTTTGATAGTGAATTTTTAAAATTTAATTTCTCCTCAAGTTTCAAAAAATACAAATAAAAATTCCTACATTTTTATGATTTGGAATACCAAAAGTCCAGTTTCCAATTCTGAATCTTAAAAAGTGGAGAAAATTCAAATACTTAAGTTTTCATTTTCGAACCTAAATAATGTATAATGTTTAATTTTTAATCATAAAAACTGCATTATTTTCAATTTAAAAAATGTTTAAACTACGAAAGGAAACCACACAAAAATCTAAAACTTTTTGAGTTAAAATTCTCATCGATTTCACAGACCCGTTAATAAAATTTCCCAAATTTTGAAAAACAAAATTCAAGTTTTCAATTCTAAATCTTCGAGCTTGAGAATATTTCAAATAAAAATCATAAAGATCACAGAATTTTGATGTGTTAAACTTAAAACTGGTATAATATCTAATTGTAAAATGTCGAAATTAAAGAACCTATTTTTATAATTTAAAATTCAAAGTTGCGTTGAATTATTATATTTATATTATTATTTATAAATAAAAATCTTTAAGTTTAGATGATTTAGAAGATCAAATTCGAATTTTAATTGCGGAATCTTTTAAACTGTAGAAATTTGGAATGCGAATCATCAAAATTACAGAATTTTTATGTTTCAATCTGAAAATTAGCAAAACATTTAATTGAACCGCTGGCGACCAAAAGTGGACAAGGCTGGATTCAGCCTGAGAAGTATTGTCCTGAGTATAATTTTAAAAATCTTTCTAATTTTAATTTTAAAGACTGATACATGTAGAGAATTTCAAGGCGCATCTTTCTTTTCTTTTGCAAAAATTTATAGGTTTTGTAGTTTTTGAGATAATTGGTAAAAAGTGGATTTTTGAAAACGAAAAATTCCAGTCTTTTTTCACTTCAACTCGCGCTAATTTAGCTAATTTTCATCATTTTTCAATTTTCCCAATTGGATTAATAGTTCAAAAATTATGAATGTTTTAAAATCCAAGCGGTAATCTTGGCGCTGTCCAAAAACGTGCTTGGCCGGCTACTTCTTTGAACCTTAATGAACAACTTTCTCACTGAAAGTTTTCCGTAGCTTAAAATTCGTTCGCTAAACGAGGCGCTTGAAGGTTAAAATTTATGATTTTTGCATTGCCTCAAAAAAAATTAATAACTTTTTTGTTTATTACAATATTCTGGTTTTTCTTTCTTAGATAGTTTCAGAAGACTTAAACACGTACTTTGTATTTGGGAAATCGGGAAATGATTAAAATTGGCTAAATTAGCGGGAGTTGAAGTGAAAAAAGATTGGAATTTTTCCTTTTCAAAAAATCCACTTTTTACCAATTATCTCAAAAACTACAAAACCTATAAATTTTGGCAAGAGGAAAAAAAGATCCGCCTTGAAATTCTCTACTTTAAAATTGAAACTAGAAAGATTTTTAAAATTGATACTCAGGACAATACTTCTCAGGCTGAATCCAGCCGTGTCCACTTTTGGTCGCACAGCGGTTCAATTGTAAATTACAAAAATAACAAATACTTTAATTTTAAATATACAAAATTTAACGTTCTAAAACTAGAAGAGCTAAAATCGAAAATTATTGATGTTTAAATAGACATTAGTAACAATACTCAAATCGTGAAAAAAATCTTCAAGTTTTCAATTCTTGATCTTCCAAATTGAAGAAATTTTAATTCTGAGGCATTGCAATTACAGCATTATAAAATTTGGATATTTTTAAGTATTCCGAGACGACGAGTCCTACTGAATTATGGTTTACGAGTGGGGATATAGATTTGTACCTCCGAGGATTTGGATGCAACGTGTTTCGAGCCGACGAGTCCTACACTGAAAAATTTTTGGGCGAACCGCGCGCCCACGTGGTAGAGCTGGAACATCAAATGCGTCGCGTGCTGCTCGCCTACAGCTTGGTACAAATCCTCTCTCTTATTGGGCACTCTCTGTGCCCACATTGGAACAGCTGTAGTA
>JAAAKG020137168.1:0-35585 GCA_010014905.2 Druon quercuslanigerum
TGCATTATATATTTAAGAAAAGAAGAGTAAATTTTATTTTTATCGTAACAAATAATAATAAAAATTGAAAAATTAAATTTTTAGAAAAACCGACACAAGTTGTCATAAGATGTTTTAAAACAAGGTTTCTTATAGGATGTGCATTTTTCTATTATAAAAATAAGAACATGAAAATACTTTTTTTCAACACGAATGCATATTGTGAATTATAAGGATATAAATTAGCTGAAATTGTAGATTTTTCAGGGTAGCTGAGACTACGAATTAGTGCAAAGTAAGAAGAAAATGTATCTGAATAAGCAATCTTAGGCCGATTTACAGAAATAAATATAATGTATATTTGATATAATAGTGTTGAACATAATTTACAAAAGTTCAGATGTTGGACAAAATCGTGTGCGAAGCGGGAGACACGCGATGACAATGTGGTCGTTAAATCCCAAGGAGCTTTAACAAAAGAGGATGTTTTGAGCGTTAATTTTAAACGGTCTATACACAAATGTTGGGGGAAATACAAAAAGCGAGCGAAAAGGAGTATTCAAATTTTGATTCGAAGTTTTGTTTTTGTTTATTTTAGATGGAAAATAATGACTTTTGTTGATAATATCATTTCTTGTTAAAACTTTGTCTTTTCGCCTTGGAATTAATCTGTTCAGAAGAAAATGCGTCTATTTAGTTTAAAATTAAATAATTCAGTTGAAAATTAACATCTTTGGTGAAAATTCATATCTTCGGTTTGAAAATCTAACTTTATTGTTTTTTTTAATTAAAAAAAAATATTTTTATTGGAAAATTTAACTTGCTCTACAATTTAGTTTCTTTGGTTAAGGATTTATAACTTTAGTTTAAAATTTATCCCTTCGGTAAAACATGTAACTATTGCTGTAAAAATCCTTATTCTCTGTTTCCAAAGCGTCTTTTTAGTACAAAATTCA
Organism: Druon quercuslanigerum; assembly: GCA_010014905.2. Classification (NCBI taxonomy): domain Eukaryota; kingdom Metazoa; phylum Arthropoda; class Insecta; order Hymenoptera; family Cynipidae; genus Druon; species Druon quercuslanigerum. The sequence goes on from JAAAKG020137168.1 coordinate 936, forward strand.
TCTTTTGGTTAACAATTACACTAGTCAGTTGAAAGTTGATATTTTTGTGGAAATTAATATTCTCGGGTTGGAAATTTATCTGCATTATAGAAAAATTCCATATTTTTGGTTCAATTAAACTCTTTTTTTTTAAATTAAAATATTTTATCATATTTAAATAAAAAAATCAAGGGCATTTCAGCCTTATTTAAAATTCCGACGTCGCAAACTACGCTGGAAATCGGGTTAGTGAATTAAATAGTATTCGACGTAGTTTCCGACATCCAACGTATTTTCCGTCTTAGTTTCCTGCGAAATTTCTGACGTAGCTGACTACGTCGGATTCTACGTAATTTCATTGTTTTTTTTATACAAAAACAAATTCTTTTTTTTATTCAAAAACAAATTATTTTTTAGTAGAAAATTTATCTTGCACTAAAATCTTTTTTTTTTTTGCTTAAAGATTCATAATTTTAGTTTAAAATTTATCCCTACGGTTATGCATGTCACTATTGTTGTAAAAATCCTTATTCTTTGTTTCCAAAGCGTCTTTTTAGTAGAAAATTTATCTTTTGGTTTACAATTCAACTAGCCAGTTTAAAATTGATATTTTTGTGGAAATTAATATTGTCGGATTGAAAATTTATCTGCATTATAGAAAATTCCACATTTTTGGTTGAAGTAAACTCTTTTTTATTTGAAATTAAAATATTTTATCACATTTAGATAAAAAATCAAGGGCATTTCAGCCTTATTCAAAATTCCGACGTTGCAAACTACGCTGGAAATTGGGTTAGTGAATTAAGTAGTATTCGACGTAGTTTCCGACGTCCAAAGTATTTTCCGTCTTAGTTTCCTGCGAAATTGCTGACTAAGTCAGATTCTACAAAATTTCCGGCCTAGTGCCATGTAATTTTCAATGTAGCTTCTGACGGAATTTCCGGCGCAATTTACGACGTCGGATCTAACGTCGTTCCGAAGTCATATCCATTTTTAATGTTGTGTTCTACATAATTTCCGACGTAGTTTCTTACGAAATTTCCGACGTAGCTTGCGACTTTCGATCCTGTGCCGTTTTCGATGTTGTGTCGCACGTAATTTCCGACGTAGTTTCTTATGAAATTTCTGAGATCCTGATCGGTTTTCGATGTAGTATCCGACGTAATTTCCGTCGCAGCTTGCTACGTCTAATCTACGTCGTTTCCGGCATAGTATCCTACGCATATTTCGACGCAGTTTCCTATACGTAATTTCCGACGCATATCACGAGGCCGATATTTGCAATAGGGAGTAGCCATAATTCCAGGTTCAAAACGTAATCTACTTCAAACCCAGATGCAAATCTAATGGAATTTCTCCTTCATTAAATTCCTAATTCCTCACGTATGTCCAGGTAATGTACCTGGCTTAGACTCACCATCTCATCGCTTATGTTCCATTCTAGCGAGTCAGTTGAAGCACAATTGAATGCTAGGCGCGTGTTTTGCCATTTACGAGCAACGTTCCCATGGAGACCAACCAACCCTTATTCCACTTTATTCGCTTACGTAACAACCAGAGATCAATCGCTCGTGCTTCAAATTTAGACCGTAAACAAATTTTTGGTATTTGCATATTTCGGCAGTTAATGAAGGAGAAACACTTCTAAAAATGTAGCAGAACTGAGACTTATTACTTTCTGATAAAATTGTTTAATTTTTAACGAAATATATATAAACTTTTAATCAAATAGTTATATTTTCAAAAAACTATAGGTTATCAACAAATAATGCCAATTTTCCAGCGCAAAACAAAAATTTTCTATTAAATGCAGGAGATTCTTACGAAGTAGTTGAATTTTTATATAAAAAACATCCATTTTTCACCAAATAGTTGAATTTTAATCTGAAAAAGATCAATTTTTAAAAAAAATCAAATATGTAAATTTTTAGTTCAAAAATTGATATCTAAGCAAAAAAGAAATAAATTTTATACCAAATGAGTTAAAATTTCAGTTAAAAAATAAATTTTTAATAAAAAACGATTTTATGACAAGTTAGATAAATATTCTACCAAAGAGATCAATTTGCTACTTAAATGATTAATATTATATAGAAAAAAATTGTTTTTAACCAAATTTTCGAGTTTTCTAAGTGGTGTAATTTTCAAACAAAAGAGCTGAATTCTTAACAAATAATTTAGAAGTTAATATCTTAATTAAAAAAGATTTTAATTTTGAATAAAAAACTATTGAATTTACCAAATAGGCGTAGTTAAAAAAAAATCAGTTGAATACTCAACCAAAAGAGAAGAAATGTCATAAAAATAGTTAAATGTAAAATTTTACACAAAATTTAATAGTTTAATTTTCAGTTGAAGAAATGAATCGCCAATATACAAGGCGGAATTCCAAACAATTAAGTTTTAATATAATAGTTGAATTTTTGATATTAAAAACTAATTTTTAGCTACATACTTTTGTAACCAAGAGAATTAATTCTAGGCGTACGGAAGAAGACGGATTTTCAACAAAATATATGAATTTTCAACCAATCGGTTAAATTTCAAAATACAAGAGATAAATTTTCAGTGAAATATTTGCATTAACTTAAAGGGATAAATTTTAAATAAAAAATAGAATTGTTTTTTATTTAAAAAAAATTGGTTTACAAAAAAAAAAGAAACAACAAAATAGTTCAATGAATTTTCAAAACAAATTTTAACTTTTAACAAATTAGTTGACTTTTACACCAAGAAGCTTAATTTTCTCACAAGAAACAATAATTTTTAACAAAATGTATGAATTTTTCACCAAATAGTTGAACTTTTAAATTAAAAAAATTGCAATCAAAAGTAGAATGCTAAAATTTTCAGTTAAAACAATTATTTTCAGAGAAAGAAAAAGATTTTCTACCAAAAAAGACAAATTTTTAACAAAATACATGGATTTTAAAACAAGTACTTTAAATTCAACTGAAAAATATAAATTTAAAAATGAAAATTGGAATAGTTTCAAAGTAAAAAATTTTTTTTTAACCAAAAAAAAATTTTTTCAAGAACATAATTAAATTCCTGAACAAAGAAATGAATTATTTAAACAAGTGCTTGAGGCCTCGCCCCTCTTTCTAAGAAAAAAGCAGAATTTTTAGTACATAATAATTTCAATTCAAAGATGGCTTTTTAACCAAATTTCTCTCCACAATTTTTTACCGATTAAATTTTGAAAAAATGGGAATTGAAATTTAAGAACTTTAAATTCTATTAAAATAAAACTTAAAATCTTATTTAACGTTAACTAATCAATTTAATGTGCAAAATTACTTAAAATAAAAACGAGAATACAAAAGCCAAATTGGGACAACCACTATTATATGTTACTGTAGTAGTTTGAAAAAAAAGATAAAAATTTTCCTAAAAAAGAAAAGAAACAAATTCCTTTTTGGACAAAAAATAAAAGAGAGGAATGAAAAATAAGAAGGCAACCTACCAAATCCCCTTTCTTCTGTTTTTTATGTCTTTCGTCTTTATTTTTTTATTATTATAAAATCAGAACTAAAAATATTGTTTAGCAACATTTGTATCTTTTTTAAAATTGCAATAGGAACATTCTTGTTTTTATTTTCAGGAATTCTGCACATTAAAAATAATTCTAGTTCCAATCTACCAGAATTTAATATGAAGGTTGAACAGCTCCCTGAGGGAAGTAAGCACTGCATTACCTTTTAGTTGTATGAAATATGTATACCATAATGTGGCCAATTTTTCACGCAACATAACATCAGAATTTGATTTTATAAATAGGATTTAGATGCTTCTTTTCCAATAAAAAAGCAGCGTTGCAAAAATGATATCTTGGTATGGGTACTTAGAAAATTTAGAAGTGGTTGTGGCATTTCTAATTAAAAGGGATGAGAATTGATAGTGATCTAAGAAAAATTATTTTCATTTAAAAGAATTTCAAACTGTGATGACTTTTTGGAAAGGAAGATAGAGGAATCAAGGGAACTTTTATTCCTGGCCAAGTGTCTAAGAATGTCCCTCTTAGACGAAGAAGGTGTGGATCTCGGTACAGTGAGGGTACGTGGGTTAGCGATCACAGATTATAAGGTTGTTGTGGCAGATTCAATTGAAGGCTTTTACTTTTATCTGTTTCAATTAAATGGGAATTATTTACTTTAAATTATAATATAAAATTCTTTTTATGTAATATCAATATAGGAAACTGACTTTATGATTATCTAAAATTACATGCAATTTTGGAAATCTTTCTTAAAAAGAAACTAATTAGGACCCAAAATTTCTCAAAAGAAGGAAGTTAATTGCATTTTTAATAAAAAAGATGAATTTTACACAATAGTTGATTTTTCGAAGCATTATTAAATTAAAGAAAAAATAATTTAGTTTTTAACGAAATCGAATATTTAAACACAAAATATAAAAATGTAACCAAAAACACTTTTATTTTCAATCAAATTTTTTATCCGAAAAGCTGCATTTTATCCAAATGGACGAGTTTTCAACAAAACGTTTGAATTTTCAACTACATAAGATATTTCATAAGCCAAAAATGGGATCGTCTAATTTTTAGTTGGAAAAATTAATTTTTAATAAAAACAGAACGATTTTCAAACCAGTTGAAATAAAAAACTAAGACTTTTAAATAAAAAAGTTAATTTTATATAAAGAAAGATTAATTTATAAAAAAATATTGAAAAAATTTGATTCTTTAACAAAAGCGTTAATTTTCCATGACTGTGTGATTTTTTTAAATAAATAGTTAATTATTAATCTAAATATTTAGTTTAAGTATTAAAATAGTTTAGTTCACAAACGAAATTATGAATCTTCATCAAGAAAGTTAATTTTCGACCAAATAGTTTAATTTTCTACGGAATAGTTGAATTTTCAAGATAAAAAGACGTGTTTTCTACAAAACAGTTAAAGTTTTTAGGTAAATTTTCTTAAATGACGAATCTCCAACCAAAAAAATGCATTTTTAACAAATTAGTCTTAATTGATTAATTAGTTTGATTTTTTTAGATAATTATTGACCGTCAGTCTGTTTTCAAAGCATAGCTAGAATAGAAAATCTGAAGGTTGGCCTTTATACAGAATTTCATGGTACTTTTTTTTGAAATAAATAATTGTTTTAGAAATTTTCCTTTGCGAGTTATTTAAAGAAAATCTAACATTTCGCAAAAAAAACATTAATCGATTTTTTTAGCTTTACTCGCCGAATCTTTGGCGGGTTTAAATATTTTTCTTTGAAAGTTTTACGCAACATTCTCTAGCATATTCTGCGACTTGAGATTGTTTCGAAAACTAAAAAAATATATCAGGGCTACACAACAAATCTTGAACAAAAAAAGTTTGCCAAATTCTCGGATGCAAAAAGGGGTCAAAGGGGAAGTTTTATAGAATGCTCTTATGAGTAAACGTAAACCCTGAATGTTGTCCCATAGAAGTCAAAGAAGCTTTTTGGAATGATTTAAAATCCTTGCTAACAAGGATTGTTTATTTAAAAAAATATAAACTATAAATAATAGCCAACGTTAGCTAGAAATTTGAAACTTTCCAAAAAACTGCTTTGAATTCAAAGGAATAGCATTCTCGCTTTGAGTTTTTTCAAAAGATCATATTACAAAACTTCCCCACAGACCCCTTTTTACATCTGAGATTTTGGGAGACTTTTTTTTGAAAATTTACTGTCTGGCCTTAAAATATTTGTTTAACTTTCCAAACATTCTTACAGCCGTAAAATATTTAACTTTTTGGGCAGAGAGATAGAAGAAATATTTTGACTAGTGTCTAAGAATGGCCCTCTTAGACGTAGAAGGTTTGGATCTCAAGACAGTGAGGGTACGTGGGTTAGCGTTCGCAGATGATAGGGTCGTTATAGTAGAGTCAATCGAAGGCTTGCAAAGAATGCTGAGATGGCTTGGTCCTAATTCAAAGAGACATAAGAAGCTATAGAAACACAAGAGCTTGCATGTGAAAATGCATAGACGTGAAGGAAGCTAGAGAGGTATGCCAGGACAGAAAATTGTGGCGAAAAATAGTTAATAGAAAGAGTGCCAGTGGAGTGAACGACGCCTGAAATAAAAGAGCTTGAATAATGGGCCCAAGTGGAGAGCTTCACATGGAGTCTTTGTGAAACTCTTAATCTGGGATGATCGCTGGGAGATTGATCGGCAACCTGGGTAGGAGCAGTATCGCGGAATTAACAGGTTACTTAAATAAATAACTCGGAAATTCTAGATCAATCTGAAAATCAATACTTTCTTCCTCCCTGAGTGAGTCACGCCTACCCCGAAAGGGGAATGGCTCAATGGTATAATAGATGCAAGTTTTACGATGCGCAACTCTTTGCAAAAGGCAAATTTAATTATTCAAGCTGCTATACGTGTTACTTGCAGAAATATTTGTGAAAGTATCTGCAGCTGGTACTGATTCAAACAATTAAAATTCACAACATTTTAAAAACTTTTATAATTGAGATTTATTACATTTATTTATTCTTAGCAACAGTAACGCGCTATGTGACGTCACCGGAAGTAACGTTAAGAACTTAGGTAACATTTAGTTTGGGTAAAAATTCTAATATTTGATTGAAAATTTTTTTTCTTTATTTCAAAATGTAACTATTTGATTAACAACTCATCTGTTCGGTCAAAAATTAAACTACTTATTGGGAAGTTGAACTACTTTGCTAAAAAATCATTTTTTGGTTCAAGATTGATTTCTTTAGTTAAAGACTTACAATTAATATCTTTGGTAGAAAATATAATTGTTTTTTTATTTGTTATTGCTTAATATTATAAATAAAGAGTTCATATTTTCGAGTCGATAATTCGACTACCTGACTTAAAATTAATGTGTTTTTTTTAAATGGACTTTTTGTAGAAATTTAATTTTATCCGCTTTTAATTGAGAATTAATATGCTTTCTGATTAAAATTCGCACTTTTCTTAGTAAAAAATCAGTTATTTGGTTTAAAGATTGACTACTTTTTTAAAAAACTGCTACAATGGATGCATCATTTTAGTTTAAAAATTAATCATTTTTACACAAATTTGTTAATTTAATTAGAAAATTCAACATTTTCTCAGAAAAATGAAATATCTGTTTAAAAATGATATATTCTGTTAAAAATGCATATTTTTGGTTGTAAATTAATCTACAGTAGAAATTTGAATAATGTTATCTACAAAAATGTTTTACACAGAAAGAAAAACTAAAAATATTATTTAGAACACTTTCGGCTTTGTGCTTTAAAAGTTATCTTTTTTAATGAAAATCCCATTTTTTAGTTAAACATTTAACTGTTTTAGTAAAAAATTATTCTGATTTAATTGAGCATTTCCCTATCTTTTGGAAAACTCGTTTTTTTTATTTAGCTAAACTGTGATTAATATTCCATAAAAATCTTTTTTTGTTGAAATAATGTTAACTATTAAATTTTTTTTAGAGAATGCATGTATTTTAGTTTGCATATGGTAGAAAATTTGACTATTCGATCAAAAATAGATATTTTTGGTCGAAAATTCATACTTTTAGTATGAAAATCAAACTATTAGATTAGAAATTGAATTTTTTGTGAAAAATTAAACTTTTCTATTCAAAACACGACTGCTTATTTGAAAAATAACTTTAATGTTGAAAATTTTTATTTTCGGGATAAAAATTCACCTTTTGGTTGTGAAAAAACAATAATTTGGTTGAAAAGTTGTACTTTTGGTTTTAAAATTCAACTCTTTTGTTACAAAATGTTACATTTATTTTTGATAATCATTTCCCTTAGTTATACAATTTCTGTAGAGAGCACAGGTATTTTATATTAAATTCGTATTTTTTTGTAAAAATTTAACTTTATTGGTTGAAAGTTAAATTAAATTCTTAAAAATTCAGTTGCCTGTTTGAAGATATCTAACTTTTATTTAAAATTATTCTTTTTGTTTAAAATGGAACTATTTGGTTTTAAATTATTTTTTTTTAGTAGAAAATTTAAATATTTTAGCAGAAAATGCAACTTTTTGGGTAAAAATCAACTTCTAGTTAGAAATTGAACTCTTTTGTTGCAAATACGTTTCTATGGTTTAAGATCGGTGGACAATTGGACTATTTGCTTTAAAATTTACTATTTTTTATTACAAATTAATATTTTCAATATGAAAATTTAACCATTTGGTTAAAAAATACATGTATTTTGTTAAAAATTAAATAATTCTATTCTATTCTAATATTTTATACTTAAAATGTTAAGAATTTAAAGCTTTTTAAATCAAATCATAAAACAAGAGTTTAGTCTGCACACATTCTAAATATTAATCTAAAAGAAAAATATCAAGTAGAAATGGAACATTTTTGTCAGACATTCAAAATTTTCAGTTAAAGAGGTAAATAGTTAATTATTAATCGAAGTGTATTTTGAAACTGTATAGAGACAAAAGAAATGCAAATTTGAATGCAATACGAGTTTATAGTTCAGTAATGGATTTTCTGGAAAATGGCTTTAAGCTGAACTTTATTCTCGAGAACAGTTTTAATAGCACAAAGTTTTCATTACACTCGCATAAATTATACAAAACTTATTATGAGTTTAGTTCACTTCTAAAATTTACATACAGGATTAAAATTAAGCATATCAAACTTTTCTTGATAAGTTAAAATTATTTCACACGTCAAAAGTTAGAAGACGAATAAATAAATTATTTAGTTTGAAATTAATCCTCTTTTGATGAAATTACATTCAAGTTTAGTATTATTTAATTCATATCTAAGATTAAATTTTTATTGAAATATTTTATTTTCTACTGAGGAGATTCCAATCTTAAATCTTAATATTGATTGAAATTCTTAAAATTGTAATATCGGATAAAAGACAAAGGTGGTTTTTTTAGGAAGACAAAATCGCAAATATGGAATATCTGAACGTAGGAAAATCGCTTCCCCAGATTATATTTTTTTCTGAGATGAATTGATGCTAAGCCGCTTTTGTGTCTTTTCGTATCCGAAGATTGAAAACGAGTAAAACAAATAGCTTTTTCTCAGATTCTCAGCAAAAACACACTTCAGGATAAAAGCTTGGTATCGGTTTTCTGCTTCATTAAAGCTTACGCCTCAAGTTTCCTTTCCATTCAGAAATTGAGTTTTGACAGATAATTTCGAATAGGGATATTTTGACTGGGTTCTTTAATATTGTAGGTAAAAAATTTGTATTATTATTATGTAATAATAGTTAATAATCTTCTATTTTTTTCTACCACACAGATTGGCCGTTTATTAATACGTCCTTTTGACATTTTATAAAAATCTGTTTCCACTTGAAGCTTTTCTAATTAAATGGGAATTATTTAGTTTAAATTGTAATATCAATTTATCATTGTGTCACTCCGATATAGGTCCAAAATTATCTCAAAACTAGAAAAATTAAATGCATTTTCAAAAAAAAAATGAATTTTACAAAATAGTTGAATTTTCAAAGTATAATTAAATTTTTAACGAACTCGAAGTTCAAACAAAAAATATACAAATTCAACCAAAAACAGTTTTATTTTTAAACCAATTTTTAATCCAAAAAGTTATATTTTCCATTCAAGTGGACGAGGTTTTAACAAAACTGTCAAATTTTTCACCAAAATAATTGAATTTTCAACTAAAAAAGATATTTCATAATCCAAAAATGAGATCGTAAAATTTTCAGTTAGAAAAATAATTCTTAGCCAAAAAAAACGATTTTTTTAACCAGTTGAATATGAACAAAAAAGACTTTTAAATAAGAAAGTTATTTTCTTATAAAAAAAGATTAATTCGTAACAAAATACAGAAAAAAATAATTTTGAAACAAAAAAGTTCATTTTGTACGACATTGTCAAATTTAAAAATAAATAGTGTATTATTTATCCAAATGATTATTTTATGTACCAAATAGTTTAGCTGATAAGCAAATTATAAATCTTTATCAAGAAAGTTAATGTTCAACTAAACAGTTTAATTTTCTACAAAATTGTTTAATTTTTAAGATAATAAGACGAACTTTCTATAAAACAGTTTAATTTTCTAGAAATTTTCTCAAATGATCAATCTTCAACAACAAAAATTCATTTTTCACCAATTATTTTTAATTAATTGATTAGTTTAATTTTTGTTATCAATTAAATAAAAAACATTATGATATTATTGGCTCCCAGACGTCAGAATCAAATAATATTTACCATCCCCAAATTTTTTTTATATATTTAAAATTTTTTATTAAATGAACATGTTATGCTCGAAATACCCCAATATGATCACTTTTCTACCAAGAAATTAAATTGTACCAGAAAAGACGAATTTTCCACGAAAATATAATAGAGACACATAAAGTTTAAAAAATAAATTTTTAACTAAAAAAAAAAATGAATTTTTAACGAAATTATCACATTTTAAACCTAAGAGATGAACTTCTAAATGAAGTGATACACCTTTAAGGAAAAAATTAAATAAAAATAAGAATTGAATAATAAACCAAATATTTAAATTTTAAATCAAAAAGATGTTTTGAAACCAATTTTAAATCATAAAAATTCAACTATTTGAAAAAGCAACCAACATTGCATCTTATTCTGTTATACACATTACTTTTTTTAGGTTCTTCGATAAAAATATTCAAATTTAAAAAAGTTCAAATTGCAAGTCGTTCAAATTGAAGAATTTTTAAATTTAAATCTTAAAAATTGAAGTATTCTAAAAATATGTTTGAAATTATATATCTTAAATATACATATTTTGTAATTAGGATAATTTCAAATGCCAATTTCTAAAAACTCAAGAATTTTTAATTGCAACTTGTTAAAATTGTAGAACATGAAATTGTAAATCTTTAAAATTAAAAGGTTTTTAATTTTGACCACTAAAAATAAGAAATTTCTGCAATTTTAGTCACTTAAACTTAAAAAATATTTAACTTTGAAGATTGGGAATCAAAAACTTAAAATTTGATTCCGATATCAGAAAAATTTGAGAATTTTATTTCTACATTTTCAAAATCTAAGAGTTTTCAAATGTAACTCATAAAAATTGCGTAAGTTTGTATCCTTAGTCTTAAAAATTACGCCATTCTTAATTAAAAAAAATATCAAACAATTAAAAAATAGACAAATAAAAATAATTAAATAAAAAAATTTAGAGCTTTTTTAAGGGGTTGATTTCTGTTATATATTTCGGTTTGCAATTACTTGCAAATAATATTAGTGCTTTATTAACAATACATCAAGTAATTCTAATTAAAAAATTGTAAATTATGCCAGCTTTTTCATTTTGAAGATGACACGTATCTCAAGGGAAGATCAAGGATCGAGCATTGTTAAGGCGCCGAGAACTTTAGTCTTTCATCTTCATTGAATTAGTCTTTCTGTCAAATCAGATAAAACTCAGGGAAAAAATAAGGGTCAAAATTTTAGGAACTTTGTCTTTCTCAGCAAAAGTTTTTTCTAAGTGCTTCAGACCTAAGAGATGGAAGAAACTAGGTCGAAGATATCAATTCTCTGTTTTCCTTGAATAAATATAAGCTTGTAGTTGAGAATGTATTCTGTCAAAAAAGATCTATTGAAATTAAGAGTTTTGCTGACAAAAAGAAAACTTTTTTATTATCTAAAAGTAAATTAAATAAAGATTATTGATTGCTGATCTGATAAAATTATTTTCCAAGAAATTGCATTGTTCAAACAATTATTATTTTCTTTAATTAATTTATTTGGTCCTAGAATCAAGAAAATTTATTACTCTTCTATATTAATGATACCAGTGATAAATTAAAAAAATCTTATTTAAGATAATTGCTAATTATCCAAATAATTTTTATGTGTTTAAACAATGTTTTCTCACTGCAAATTTTCAAAAGATATTATTTTAAATCTTTTTAAATTTCTTACACTATGTGGCTTATTATTTACTATTTTCTTATTTCAGGAGTTATTTCCTAATTGTTTAAATAATCCTTTCTTTTAAACTATAAAAAAAACTTTTTACGATTTACAGAGAAAGATTTCTTTAAACAGATTAAAATTGTTTAAATAATTATAAAATATCTTAATTATATATATTATACTTGAAATTCATCAGCCGCTTCATTCATTCCGAAAAATAATAATGTTTTAAGATTTACAGGCCTCAGTTGAACTGATGTAATACTTAATTGTCCAATTTCATTAGAAATGATGTGATACTTTATTACGATTATGCAAAACCTAACTGCACAAATTATTATTCAAATATTATAAATGAACATCAAAAAGAAAAATGTTTTAAATAGTGATCTTTTTTCGGAATAAATTTTTTTACTCTATTTCTAATGTTTTAAAAATATTAATTGAAATAAAAAGGCTCTGAATAAATACTTCACGAAAAAGTTGCATTTAATTTTTAACTTTGAATAAACGGATTGAATACAAATATTTTGAGTGTCTTAAAAATTATAGTACTTGACCGTTTTTTTGCATTCTCCAGGTAGGTATCTAGTTTGAACGAAAAAACTTTCTGTACTGGAATCAATCGTTGTCTGACAGTAGATTTCCATTTCTACTTTTGATATTGCAATCCCGTGTCTGTCGGTGATGTTCCATTTCTACTTATAAAGTTTGTAAGGCTATACGTAAGCTGAATTGCAATTACTTAATTTATCAAAAATATATCATTAATTTTGTACCATTAATTTGGATAGTAATTATAATTAGTGCAAGTTAAAAATTAAATATGTTTGAACAATTTATTATTGTTTAAAACTTATCTTTTAAATAATATCTAGTAAAATTACGGTTTTTTTTCTTCTAATTTTTAAATTTGCTTTGTCTTTTTAATTGTCAACAAATAACAAGTAAACATTAAGGTACTGAGAGTATTTTGAATAAATTACTGTTATTATCAGTATTAATAATTTATTCCTAACTAAGAAATAAAAAAAGATACTAAAAATGTGGGAAAAATTCAAAGTTTTGTACCATTACTCTAAAAGTAGATGGTTCCATTAATTATTACATTAATTTGACTGAAGAGTTGGAAAACATTTAGAGAAAATAATTAATGGTCTTAGCAATTATTTTTGTGAACTTCCACTCATTATTATTATACCCTGATTAAGAAGTTGACAAGAAGTGAAAAATATTATAGAAAGTTATAACTTTCTGGCATTATTCTCAGAGAATATTAGTTAAAAGGATAAAGAATTATTTAAAAAATTATTTTTTAACTTTAATTGACTATTGCCTCTCTCTTACTAATAACTGTAGACCAGGTTGCAAAATTTAAAAAAAATTGCGATTTTCTAACCCTGTTCCAGGAGAAAATGGCTAAAACCAATAATCAATTATTTCAAAAAATAACTTTAACATCTAATTATCAGCAGAAAGTTGAATTTTTTGTTCAGAAACAATTTGTATTCAAAAAACACCAAAAATCGCAATAAGCGCCGAAAATTCGAAAAAAATCATTTTTCAATTATGGGGTTTTCTGTGACCTTATAAAACTGAATGATCGAGTTGATATTTAATAGGGAATTTTTCATTCGTATTTTGCATCTTATTGTAAGAAGAAATATTGTGTTTCAAGTGAATTTATATAATATTGACGATTCAGAATAAAATTTACAAAAACCCCTTTTTTCTTTTGGAAATGCACGTTTAAAGAAAAAGGACATTTTTTTGTGAATTGGAATAAATTATAGGTCGATATGCATTAAAAATAAAAAAAATTTGAAACAACCTTGTACAAAAGCAACTATATTCTTAATTATCTAAAGAATTGTGTTTTATATTTTTCAAATATTTATTTGTCAAATGTTCTTTACTCAAGCAAGTAGTGCCATCAAATTTTATCAGTGATAGACCCAAGTTCTTGGAAATAATACTTTCTCAGACTAGGAAGTTAATAAACTGAGTTTCTATTACTATATTTATGTGTACACACAGAAAAATGTGAGCGGTAAAATTTTCCATTTTTATCGTGCACCACTTAAACTCAGAAGGCATTTTTCCTCGAATTAATTTAAATGCTCTGTTTCACATTGTAACGCGTGCAAGGAAATAGTTTATCCTTTAATTTTTTCCGTCTTGAAACTTTTCCTTGAGCGAAATTCGAGCAATTTATGGACGTTCCAATTCAAATAAAATAAAGAAAACCTTTTTACATAAATATTGTATTGTCTTAAAACTTCATGTTATTATTTTGTATTAAGACTGCTTTCATTATTTATATAGAGTAAAAAAGAAAAATTATAAAAGGGATAATTTTTAATTACTACTTACAATATTGTAATAGTACGTCTGATAATATTGTTCCATTTCTACTTATCAAATTTATAAGGTTATGAGATGAATTACTATTTTTCAAAATTGAAAAATTTCATATTAAAAGTAACAGTTTTGAAATTAATAATTATAGATTTAAATATTACAAATTACTTAATGTCGATTGTTAGTTAGAAAATCTCTAATTAAACAATTTTGACATTAATCCCTCAGGAATAAATTCAAAACAATGAAACATTGGGTCATAATGTGTTTTATGTTTAATTCTGATTTATTTTAGGCGTTGTTTAAATAAACAAATAATTTTATAATATAAAAAAAATTTCTAATCCATTTGAATGTAAATTCATATTATTCTGTAATTAACAATGGAAAATACAAGAAAGTAATGAAAAAGCTCTGAATGAAAGCTCTGACTTTAAAAGATTTAATTTATATTCAGGAAAAAATTTTCTTGCAACAATGTTGTTTTATTGCAGCTTTTTCTTGTACGAAATACAATAATTGGAGCAAATTATTGAAATTCGAATTGAAAATAAAAGAAAGGCAGCATTTTTTATAAATATTGCATTGCTCTAAAAATCAATAATATTATTGTTAATTAAGACGCCTTTAATTAATTTTTAGAGTAGACAGGAAAAATGATAAATTTATCAGTTTCTAATCATTTGTTATTATGAGCTTAAAGTATTTTAATTCAACAATTTCGATGTCTTCAGCATAAATTCAAAAGAATGGAAAATTAATGCAATCATTTTCAGAACCAGGCAACGAAAATTAGATTATTTTTTATTTGGAAATGTTTTAAAGTATTAAAAATTTTTAATTTCAAATCCTAAATAAGCAATTTTGCATTCCAACGCCTAAAATTTTACATTGTAATTCCTATCTGACACACCTTAAAAAAATTGCGTATTTGGCACACGGTGTCCCTTGTACCCCAGTTCGGAAAATATGCAGTAATTCTAAAAGTTATTAAAATTTTAATCAAAAAATTTTTCCCCTATATTCCAACCATGTTTAATTGTATAATTCAATTGTATAATGCAGAATTTTTATTAATTTCTAGCGAAAAAAATTCTTAGAAAAAAATTTAAATTTTTCATGTTTTATTTTTTTAAATTGTAACTTTTTGAATCCATAATATTTTAAGCTAAAACTTTAAGATTATGTGTATTAGATGTTGCGCTTTTGTATAAAAGTAAAAAAAATTATTGATTTTTTCAGAATTTTAAACATAAACTTAAAATTTAAATTTACACATGGAACATTGAAAAAGGTCTGAAGGCTTTTGGTCCCCCAGTTCCAGTTAAGAGTTAAAAAATTGGAATCATACTATAACAATCTTATGTTAAATTTTTTGTTATACCTTAAAATTTTCAAATCTTGGTTTCAAGATTTAAAAAAACATTTTGAAATTGAAAAATATTTCATTAGAAAATGTTGGGAATTAATAATAATGCTATAGGATGTGTTAAAAATAATAAAATCTGAAACTGAATACTTCAATATTGTAATGTTAAAAATAAAGAAAATCGAGATTAAACTCTTTGAAATTAATACCGCTAAAATGGAATCATTTCTTATTTTAAAAAGTTACTATTTTAGATTTCTAAGTTTTCACGCTGAATATTAAATGTTGAATATTTCCTTTTCATTAGTCTTAATTTTGCAATCAAAATTGATTTGTTGATCGTTTAAGTTTCGACTTTTAAAGGTAGAAACGTTTTTATTTTTATTGTATCTAATTTAAAATGAATAATTTTATTTAATTTTTTTTAGAATCATTTAATTTCTTACCAGATTTGAGACAAATCTATCTTATTATTCTTATCGTTAATTTAAGTTTCATTTATATTATAGAAATACAAAATTATAGAATTTTAGAAGATCTGATTTTAAAAGCTTGCACTTAGTTTCAAACGAAACTTTACTGGCGAATAAAACTTTATTACGATAGGTAGAAAATAAAATGAGTTTCTGTTGAGGTTTTGGTTTAAAAGAAATCCAAAACGTTTTAGGATAGAATGATCTAAGCATTTGGTTTTATTGAAGCTTTTTCTAAAACGAAATATAACAATTGTAGCAGTTAATTAAGAAATTCTAATTTGTAACTATTTTTATGTGTATTTTTGAGATCAATATCCGATTTAGGGAAAACACTTTTGTCTGTTAATATCGTTCCATTTCTACTTTCATACTTGGAATCCCGCGTCTGGCAGTATTGTTCCATTTCTACTTATAGACTGTATAAGGATATATAATAAATTACAATTTTTACATGTATTTAACAGCGTATTTTTACTATATTTTTTCAATTACAAAATTGTATATTAAAAGCCTTGATAGTCAGTCTTAAATTTAATAACTTTTTATTTTAAAATTATAAATTGTTCGATTTCAATTTTAGTTACTTTTAATTTTAATAATTAATTAATAGCCGTACAATTTTGAATTCAAAACAATTTAAAAAAAAATTTCAAGGCCTCCAGAATAAATTCAAAACAATGGGAAATTAATGCAATAATTGTTAAAATCAGGAATAAAATTCGATTTTTTTTGTTTTCATACGTTCTAAAATATTGTGCTTATCAAACTCATATTTTAAAAAAAGTAATGTTTTCAAGCGTTTAAAATTGTTCAATTTGAAAATTTGAATTATACTATAACAATTTTGTGTTGTATTTTTTTACATTTTTAATGTAATATCTTAAAATTTTCGATCTTTGGTTGGAGATGTAAAAAATTATTAATTTGGTTTGGTTGAATTTTTAAAAAAATTTTTTTGTTTCTAAGGTTTCCTATTTGAAAGTAATTTTTATATTTAACTCTTTTTCTAGAATAATTCTATTTATTTATTGATTTTTAAATGTTAAAGATCAAATTTAAAAAGATTGTTTTAATTTAAAAAGATATTTATATAAATATAAAATCTAAAAAAAAAATAAAAATTATTATTTTTCATTAATACTACCTCCATAACAAGACCATTTTTTGTTTCTTTATCAGGTGTATATTCGGATTTATGAAAAACACTTTCTGTGCTGATATTCCTTGACGCCTGATATTAACCTTCCATTTCTACTTTCAATATTGCAAGCCCGCGTCTGACAATATTGTTCCGTTTCCACTTATACAATTTTTAAGGATATAAGATAAGGCGCAATTTTTTAAAGTGTATCTTTAATCAAATTTTGACAATAGAATCTTTCTAATGAATAAAAAAATATTTTTTGCTTAAAAATTTTCCATAATGAAAAAAATACAAAAATTGAAAATAAACATTTAAAGATTAAAAAAATTACTTTTCAGAAAAACGAAAGGAATTTTCAATCCCCCTCCTATTTTTGATGCTGACATTTCACAACTTTAAAAAATAACTTTGCAAACAATTTTGGATACAAAACCGTTATTCTAAAATATCCATGTGAGTCGAAAACTACTTCTTTTAAGGCTTAATTATATATGATTCGGTTTAATTTAATAAAAAAGATATAGATTACAACAATAAATTAACAAACAATTACAAATATTCAATTTCTAATTGATATGTACTTGATTTTTTTCTGAATGAAAATTCATGTTTTTTTCTAAAATTGTATTTGTTGAAAAAATATTAATCCTTATGGTTAACAATTTATTCTTTTTGGAACAAAATGCAAATAAATGATTGAAAATTAATCTTTTGGTTAAATAATTGGTCTTCCTTGGTTGAAATCAACTGTTTCTGATTTAAAAGTAAACGGTTTTTTTATTTAAATATTAACTAGTAAATCTTTTGGTGCGCAACATTTTTTTCTGTAAAAATAGCAATTAGATTCAAGTTTAACTACGTTGTTAAAAATTCGTCTTTATTTGTTGAATTCAACTATTTTTTATTCACAATTAAAATCTTTACTATTGAAAAATTAACTACTACACGTTTTGTTGGGAAGTAATTTTTATTTAGTTAAAAATACACCACTGGGCTTAAAGTTAAACTAGCTTATAAAAATTAATTTTATATGGTTATAAATAAACTATTTTAGTTCAAAATTAATTTTTTTATTCATTTTTTTTAATTCGTATTTTCGGGTTAAAAATTAAAGTAATATTTTCAAATATAATCTATTTTGTTAGGAAATTAATATAGTTTGTTTAATATTAATTTTTTTTGATTGGTCTTTCAACCATTTTGTTTGAAATTCTCTGTCTTGTTTGGTATCAAACGGTTGAAAATTCGTTCTATGTTTTGGCTAAAAGCTATTTTCCTAAACTAGAAATTAAGCGATTCCCTTTTTGTTTGGAAATTAATCTAATTTAGTTCAAAGGTCAACTCTTTGGTTAAAAATTTATCTTTGTAGGTTAAATGTTTAGCAAATTTTTAATTATTTTGTTAAAAGTTTCAACTTTCTGGGTTAAAATTATAACTGACTCCTGAAGAATTTGTGTTTTTGGCTTTATAATGCAATTCCTGCACCTTTTGGTTTTGATAATATTGATCTTTTAAGTGTGAAGGCGGATTTGAATTTCATTTTTTATCAGTGTTTGAAAATCTTTGCCACCCCCTTCTATGTGACAGTTATTTAACGATTGAGTACCCCCCCCCCCCACACACACACCTAGTATGGCACGTAATATATAGTCGCTCTTTTTTCTTTAATGTATAGAATTGCTCGAAATAAAACCCAGAATCCAGCTACCAAATTTGGACAACCACCATAAAATGCTTTTACTGAAATTTGAAAAAAGATCAATTTTTCCTGAAAAAGAAAAAAAAATTGTTGACAAAAAAAAAGTCGAAAGGAAATTAATTAAACCTCCTTCATTCTGCGTTTTTAATTTGTTTCGTCTTTTTAATTTTCACTATTATCAAATTACAATAAAAAATATTTGCATAAAATATTCACCAAGTATTCACTCCTTGCTTAATTCAATACAAAATTGAGTGTTTGCAACTTTATAATTTTCACCTATATCGATCTTCCTCTTTGACCAGACAAAAATTCTTTAGGTTTTGAAACAGGCATGAAAATTTGTAAAGTTTTCAGTCAGCTGCCTTTTGAATCGATAGGCGGAAAGTGTGGTAAACCTTTTGGTTGAACATTTACGTTGGGCATTAAGCATCAGAGCTGCACTCGTACGTATTTCGCAGCGGTCTTGCCTGATCTCTCTGTGGGATTTGCAGCGGACATGAAACAGATTTCCTGCGGACATTGAATTCTGAATGTGTGTTAGAAGATTGGTCCGCGGCCATGTAGAAATCAGGGCAGACCGCAGACGGCAATATCCGTCTGTGGGTGGAAGGTCGTGAAAGTCCAACGCCACTACGGCTGTCACTGGCCCTGTTGGAGCTTTCGAGGCTTCGAGTTTCGAGCTTCGAGCTTCATGCCAGTATCGGTGAGACGAGGAGGCGCGGAGTGAGCACCTTTTCTGTCAGTTAGCTTCGAGCCGCGAATGGAGTAAGCTCGTGATATAGCGGCTCGTCCCGCTAACGCTTCGTCGCGCCTAAGGCCGCGCCGTGGGTGAAATGATCGATTAAAAATCAAAATCACATAAAATCTGCAAAATAATTCGAAAAGGCTTATTTTGCGATACGCGACAAAGAAAAACAGGTTGTGGGCCCAGGCTGGGTATTGTAAGTGCGCGCGAACTTTCTCCCGCGCGAGGTGAAACTGTTGGAAGCTCGAGACATTTGGACTAAAGTATTGGGGTTTATTTTTCAAAGTTGAATCCTCCGGGTGTATTGGAAGAGTCCATGGTCTGATAAATAAAAGAAGAAATCGCTACTGGGTGAGTTTCTCTTCCCGGTGCTTTTACGTCTTCGTGAGATTTTTCATCCGGGCTTAAACTTCAAGAGAGATTAAATGCTTCGCTGATCAGAGAGGTTTAAGTGGGATTGGGGACTTAAGTTGGGATTTAGATTGCACGCTTGTTAATTCAATGATCTGGGGAATTCTCATCTTTCCTTGATATTCGTGTAATTGATGAAAAAGAAAATTTGAAGAAATAGATTTTTGGGAGAAGATTCATGTCTGATAAAAATAAATTGTACGTGAAAAAATATTTGGAAAAACTTTTTTGTTGGTTTATTGATAGGCACTGCTAATTTTATTTAAGGTCATTATTAGTTTATATATAAATAAATGTGAATGTACATCAACCAACCGAATCTTTGCCGGATTTCTTTTTCAATTTATTCGATTATACTAAAATTTGCTAATTCTAAAACAAATTTACTGTAGATAAAATAATATGCTCTTGATTAAAATTAAACCAATTAAAGATTTATTTAGAAAAGCTGTATCTCAAATAAAGAAAAAATATTGTAGACTATATGCACGATTAGCTTCGATCTGATTCAAGTCAAAGGTGTATGCCCTTTGCAGTCTTACTTTTTTTCTGTGATATGTAAAGACTTTTTAAGAACTAAAATTTATTTAAATGAAACTTAGTTCAGATTAGAAATAGAAATTTTAAAATTTTGTAATCATCAGGGCGGATTAAAAATGCCAAAATAAATCGAATAGTTTAAAGAAAGAGAGAAAATTGGCGGATCTCATCTCAAAAAAGTAAAAAAAAGTTAAGCTCGCTTGGGATGCTTGCAAAATCTTTTAAAGTAAAATTCGTGACAGTGTTACATTGCAGAAAAATATAATTTTAGGGAGAGAAAATTCCTGAAATGATAAATTTGCACAAATATGAAAATCTCAAATTGGGAAATAATTGACAGAATTATTTTTGTACTCAATTATTTTTATTAAATGTGATTTATTTATTAGGAGTGCAATATTGAAATATTCGCACGATATTTTAAAAGAATAAATGAAAAAATTATACTTTGGGGAACTGAAAAATCCCGAACAATAAAATTACCGATACTGTAAAATTTCAGAAACTAGAACATTTTTAAATTTTTAATAAATATTATTTTTCTATTATAAACACAATAACAAAATATTCAAAAAGTTATTTAACAAAATTAAAAATTATAAAAAGTATTTGATCCAAATACTTCATTACTGTTTTTTAAATAAATAAATAAGAGTTATCAAAAAATAACTTTTTTCATTGTTGAAATTTAGGAATTTTATAATACCGGTATTTGTATACATTTGCATATTTTCTTTTTAGAATATTTTCTTTTGAAGAATCGTACAGTTGCGAGAATTTTATTTTTCGTCATTCTTCAATTGACCCAATAAAATTTCTGACCCAAAATTGGTTTTTTATTCAATCATATTTATTCAGTAAAAATTGTATGATAAAATATTTTTATTATGTTTTTTTTTATGTTCGTTTTAAGTTTAAAAAATAATTGCTTGAATTTGAAACAACAACGGTTGAAAAAAAATATTTCTCAATGCAAAAGAAGAATACAAGAACCAGACTTTTATTGTGAGAGACTTTTATTATATTCAATTATTTTAACTGATATGCAAATTGAAAAAAAACTCGAATTTAAAATTTGTTAACTTTATTGCTATTTCAAATTAAAACAATAATTTAAAAAAATACATTGGAATTTAAAAAAATTCTTAGATAAAAATATTTGTTTATGGTATTTTGAATTAATAAATAATATTGATTGAAAATCAATATTTTTAATTGCTTAGGTTTGCGAATTTTGCAGTGTTGGATATATTATCATTTGGCAAATTTATAAATTAGGGGAGTTTCTATTTGGGATATTTTCTTTTTTGAGAATATCACAGCATCGTGAATTTTATTTTTTTGAATTTTTCGGTCTTCATTTTTTTAAATTAAAATATTAAATTCTTAATTCGATAATATTATAAACTGTTCGTGAATTTTTCAGTTCGGGACTTTTACATTTAGGCAATTTTATAATTTCGGGAACTTTCTGTTTAGAATATCTTTTTACCTTTGAAAATTGTGCAGCTTAGGGAATTGCATATTGTCGGAATTTTATTTTTAAGCATTTTTTGTTCCTTTTTTTTGTTTTCTTTTTAAAAATAAAACTTGAAAAAGAATGCCTATCACTTAGGAACTTGCGGCGAATTTTTTAAGGTACAATTTTTTTAACAGACAATAATTCCAAATTAAGAATTCAGATATGATTTTTTGCCTATTATTTTCTTTTTAATTTGTTAAACAGCACATTATTTTGTTTGCTTTTGCGGAAAAATATTTTATTGTTGACCTTAAATCGTTTTAACATCATAATAAATGTAAAAAAATTTAAAAATTCCCAAATCACGAATAAATTCTTGTTTTACGAAAAATGAAAGTGAAAGGATATTTCTTTATTTCCAGCTAAAGAAATTAAGGTTCAAGATATTAAATTTTTTCAAAATAATGCACATTACTCAAAACAAATGAAATTTTTAAATATTTTCTTATTATTATACACTAGAAAAAACTATTATTATAAAGAATTAGCCATAATTTTGAACAACTAGGAATCATTTTTTGGATTTCTTCATAAAATAAGAGAACGGTAGATATTATTCAATTTTAAAAAAAAATTTCGAACGATAATCCACAAATATTTTTCTTTAAGCTCAAATGAATGTTTTATCTTTCGCCTATTTTTTCAATAAAATAAAAAAATTAATACTTGCATTAATTATTTTTGTATCTGTTTAAAACCATTTGAGTAACTTTAATATAAAAATTATAACTTCAATACAATTGAAGCTCTGAAATAGTCACGTAACCATTTTTTCCTGAAAAATTGAACTTAAAATATTATCATAGTAATTTAAAAATGAGTTTTGCCTATAATTAAGCTGAAAATGTGCAAAAAAGTGTTAAATTCTAGACAATAATTAGCTTTAAAGTTAAAAATTGTTTAATCAAATTAATTTACAAATCCTTTGTAATCATAGCGTTTCTTCGAATTCTTCTTTTAGTAACTTGAGACATTTTCCCAAAATAAAACTTAGTTTAGCTGCTACTTTATATTGAAAATCTGTTAAAACTTTTACAGCGTGGAGCTTGAAAGCTCTGAATTTGCTGGTTAAATGTAGGGGATTTTAGAATCCATTATGGTTCCTCGTTCGTTAGCTAAAACTTTCTCGAGCTAAATTCCAGAAAGCCTGACTTTATTTCACCCTTCTCAACTGCAGAGTGTTTAAAAAAGCAAAAAAAAATTTTTTCACAAACCATTTTTCTATTTGAGGAGCGATTAAACCCATCCTTTTTAGGATTTTAAAAATAATACAAGAGTAATTTATATATTCTTTTCACACATACTTTTTTTTCAAAATAAACTTAAAAAACTGCTTAAATAATTATATTAAATAATTATATTGCCTAGCGTGTATCAGTAGGCATGCAGAAAATTGAAATTAGTATCGGAATTATGGAAGCGAATCATTTCAGACCACAATTTTCAATATTTCATCAAAATTTGAAAGTGCTGCAAACTCGCTGCACTCATTCGTGAAAATAATTAACTCTTATTTAATATGAGTGCCTGTTTAACTAATTCGCAAATAATTTTGCTCTATTTATTCTATATGTAGTTACAGAGATATTAATTCGTGTCAATATTTTCCATCCTCTGAAATGAAAACTTGAAGATGAAAATTAAATAAATATTAGCCGATGAACTTTATTTACTTACTGAAATACGTATCTCTTATTTTTGAACGCTAATTAACTACGAGTTAGAAAGCTTCAACAATTTAAAACAAATACTTCTAAGTTAATGAGATTTATTGAATTCAATGTTGAAAAACAATTTTTGTTAATTTATTCTTTATTATTTTTTTTAAATCGATATTTTTCAGTTACTAATAATTTGTTTTTTTTCTGTTTTTAATTAACTATTTTGTTCTGAAATAGCAGATTGGGAAAAAATCCTAATTCGAAAGCAAGGAATGGTATCTTGCCCAGACAAATCTCTACTTGAGATAAAAGAATCCAATTTCGGGTTCAAACGTATTTCGGTCTGAAACAAAGAAAGGCTTTTTGTGATTATCGTCGGTTCTCTTCAAAAAATTCCCTTTTCGATTCTTTACATAATTTCTCTTTATATTAAAAAATGTCCCCTTCCTGTAAATTTTATTTAAAAAAATGAAAATCAATCTAAAATTGAAAATCGTAAATATGACATCAAAGTGATTTTTAAAATGTAGACCAACGTGCAGCTTACACACCTTTACCAGATAAACTTAAACTGTTTTTTTACAAAGATCTCATCATGTTGAAGAAATATTTTAAGGGATTGGAAATACATCAACTTATGATAAAATGTTTAGTTTTTCAGTTAAGTTTGGATTTGTCTAACATAATTAGCAAGTTTAATAATATGCAAACACTATACTTAATTATACTGTTTTTTATTATCTTCTTAAGGAAAATTTTTTAAAATTATTATTCTGTAAGTTTGAATAGTATTAATTGAAAATTGGAGAAATCTGCTCACACCATAATAAAAAAAGCTTAAGAAAAATTCGATTGCAGATTTAAATTGTATTGTAATGCTGTCAGAAAAACTGTTAACAATATTTAGATTTGTTATTATTACCTAAAAAACTAATGGATTTTATTAATGGCAAAGGTAATGAAAGATGCAAAATCAAAAATAAAGTAGGAATAGCAAAATATTTGGTGATTAATGTATATTTTAATTAAAGAAATTTAATTAAAAGAAGCACGTTATTAATTTCAGTAATTATTAAAACACTTTTGTAAATAATAGTTTTTCTGTGATATAAAAATTATTTGTTGCTTTAGAGAAATATAAGAGAAGTAAACATTTGGCGGGCCTTCTTTCTTTAAATAATAAAATTAAATTGGTCAATTCACAATTAAAAGTAATAATAATATATTGTTTTACAGATCTGCTAAATGTTTTTTTTATTTTATTTTATATTTTTTTTAGCATCAATATAGTTTCTTCTAACAAATCATAAAAAAACGTCTAAGAACAGGTTGACAAAAGATTTCAGTGATAGGTTTTACGGGCGTAGGAGTGAATTTAAACAAATCTATTTTTTAAGTTTTTTTATTGATTATTTCTTTTTTAAAATAAAAATATTCGATTATTTAAAAAAAGTGATTAAAGAAATAAATGTCAAATGACAAATATCGTTTTCTTCTGCGGAATAAAATATGAAAAGAAAAGCTTTTAGAAGAAAAATTTCGATCGCAATGTTTTCCTCCTTTTTCTTATTCTCTAATCACTGAAAACAATTCAATCCTGAAAAAATTTGGATTAGGGGAAAATCATTAGGGTTAAAAAAAACAAACATTTGCAATTTTTTATTTTTCTTTTGTTAAAATAGTAACAAAAAACAATCAACTAGAAAGTTTCATATTACATCTCAATCATACACGCAAAAATTTTTAATTTTATGTATCCCCGAAGAAAATCAGAATAAAAGAAAACCTTCCAGCATAGGGGTGTGACAAATCAAATTGTACCAAATTTTTTTCTAATCTCTGGTCAGTCATTCCATGAATGATCAAATGCAACAGATTGAAGTCAAATTTTAGATTTTTTTTTTAATTTATCTATAATTATTTTTTATATTTCGAAATTTGAATCGTGTATTTTAAGAACAATAAATTATTTTTATTAAGCCAAAATAAATTATTAAAAACATATGGACTTGTAAAAAATGGCGATGGTATGTAATTTTTAAAATAAATTAAACACTAAAGTCACTTGTTTAAAATTAAGTAGAGAGCAACAGTGCTTTTAGTAAATTATCAAAGATTGCGATAATAACACATTTTGACAGGTCACTTAAAACACATTTTTTCCTCTACTTTTTTGAATACAATTCCAAAATATCATTATAGATAATAAATTTAAATCATTTCTGATCGCACTGTTGCTCTCTACTTAATTTTAAATAAGTAACTTGAGGGTTTAGTTTATTTTAAAAAAGACATATTATCGCCATTTTTTACACATCCGCATGTTTTTAATAATTTTTTCTGGCTTAATAAAAATATACAAATCGAATCTAGAAATATAAGAAATAAATATAGACCAATTTAAAAAAAATCTAAAATTGGACCGCAATCGGTTTTATCCTTATTTTACATGCCATAAGCTTTAATATAAGCTATCCCGAAGAAAAACGGACAAAAATAGAAGCTTCCAGTATAGGGGTCTAAAAAACCAATTTTTCTAGTTTTTTTTTCTTTTCAACCACTGGTATAAGAAAAAAGGAAACTATAAAAAAGCAATTTTTATTTTTTATGCTTATGCTACACGCCATAAGCTTTAATTTTAGATATCCCTTTAGGATATCAAATGTAAAGAAAACCTTTCAGAATAGGGGACTAAAAAACAAATTTTCCTCATTATTTCTATTTTATAATTACTGTTATAATACAAAAGAAAACTATAACATAGGCATTCTTATTTATTATCTTAATCCTATTAGTAAAGCTTTTAAATTTAAAATATTAGCCAAGAAAATTGGACTAAAAGAAAAATTTCCCTCATAAGGATCTTTCTCACTCCTCAATTCCCTTATCCCCTTCGCTTCCCTATCAAATGATTGTCTGCTGGAAATTTGGAACTTAAATAGAAATCAAATTATTCCCAAGACCCTTGTAATTTTCTTCGTTCACGACTGGTCACTTAACTGGGTGAATTGAAAACCTGAAGACCGTAGATTTAATAGTTTTATTTCCTCCTAGAGGACACAATATAGTATAGTTTTTTTATAACATAACTTTTTTTCTCAACGCATAATACAAAGTCGATGCAAAATATAAATATTCCTTGCTTCGAGACAAATCGATTGACCCATAATATTGATACACTTTATTGAAGAGTAAGAAAAAAATGGTAAATTATATTATTTAAAAAATCTATTTTTATATAGTAAAAATTTTCTCATTTACATAATTTAAAGTGGATGCAGGTATAGAATTGATTCGTAAATTCGAGGTGAATCGATTGACCTATTATATTAATAAATTTTATGGAAGAGTAAAAAAGTTATGGTCATTTATAAAATTTGAAAAATCGGTTGCTGTTTTTTGTTCAGCCTTTTTATTGCACATTAAAATTGTTTAGATACATAAATAATTCTATTAATATTTAAGTTATTATTAGAAAGAAATTCGAGACTGGTGCTTAGCTTTTAAATAAATTATTTTGTATCTGGAGTTTCTTAAACTGACTGGTAGATCGATATAAATATAGTAACGAATTAACATTGATATTCTTATAAAATGTTTTGTTGGTTATTAAAATGTCAATTATTATAAATAAATGATTAAAAAAAGTTCCTAATTAAATGTTCTGTCCTAGAAATTTTTTTTCTATATAACCTTCTTTTTGATGTAAGGCAATGCTGACATTCAATGAAGCTCATGTTCTGCGAATTAAATTAACGTTTTCTATAAACAAGTTATCAATAAGTGATTTTGAATCAATAAAATACAACAAATAACTCTTATCTATAGTAACAAATAATAGACACAAATGGTAATATTAGCGGTTTCGCATGAAACAAATACCTTGATTGAATATCAATATCAGCTCACTTCCATGAAGTCTCAAAGGAAAAAAAAGTTTCTCTAGGAAAAACGTGACCATTTGGAATATTGTTTTACTATATTTTTGATAAAAATTGAATTTATTCGCTCTTGAAAATATTTTTTGGATTTGAAAATCATTTCTGAAACAGTTTTAATTTCATTTAATAGGAAGAGTAAGTATGGCATAATGATAAAAAACAAATTTGAGTGATTGTTGATTAAATTATTTCATACAATTATTAAATTTAAAAAAGTTTTTAACAGTCAAGAATTACAGTAAAGAATTTTTTTTATAATATTGTTCGTAATAATTAAGGTGAACATTAATTTAATTATTTATGTTTTATAAGTGCAGATCTAATTATGTTGATCAATAATGATCATTATTATTTCTGAAAAAACTTTAAAACTTAGAAAGAACAATAATTTTAACAATAGTTTTTTCATATTAAATGAATTGCATTACTCTTACTTCTTACCAGTTTTTTAAAATTGGTTAAAGTTTAATAAATGATGGATTATTATTTTATTGCACAAAACATCGTGGAAATATTAATATTAATATTAATATTATTTACCCTTTTTTGAAAGGGTTAAAGTTTTTATTAATTAAAATAATACTTGTTATTTGAATGTTAATTGAATATTCTAAATAATTCAAATACACATCCGGAACGAAATTTTTTTTTATAAATCGATTTTTCTATTATCAAAAAAACCCTAAAACCCTAACGAACATTTATTTATGTTACGCGCACCAAGATTTTAAGTTTCTGATTCTGAATCCAAAATATTCATGTCAATTAATTAATTCGCTAATAATATATTTCTATCGAGGCAAACTTTTTCGAACATGCAGAGCAAAAAATTTTTGTCTAGTTACAAAAAAGTGGGTTAAAAAAAATTGGCCATCTATCGTGATTGTTAACAGGTTTTTGTTTCCTGCTTTTCCTGCTTTTTTAAATTTAAATCAAAAGATTCCTACTTTAATTTAACTCCTATTAGAAGTCTATAGAGCTTAAGGTTCAGCAAACAAATTATAAACAAATTATTTTTAAACAAAATTGTCATATTTGCAAAGTGTTACTGTAGAACCCATTGATCAGAAAAATTAAAAACTAATGCACTGGCTATATCGAGGATAGATCCCTTGAGAAGAAAAGAAATCATCTGATCCAACAGAAATTTCTTTCCTTGAATTGTTGTTAAAAACTTGCTATAATTAAGAGAAAATTGTTTAGATTTTTTATTTATTAATAAACAATCACCCGGATTAACTAGTGCTATAATATTGCTTCAAATTGTTGCGAAACCTTTTCTAGCATCAATAAGATAATTTTTTGTTCAAGTTTTCTTTTGTAAATTGTTTATAACAATTAATATAAATAATGACCCTTATTATCCAGAATTACCTTTTTTTTATTAATCCTTGACACATTATTAAACTTTTCACTCTCGTGATATTTTCTCGTACGACGAGCTATAATTCATTCATGGCCTTACAAACAATGTAGCATTTTCGATACCTGCGCCTCATTGTTTATAAATATTGTTATTGACAAAAACGCTCAACTGAAAAAGATGATGGTTTCTTAATTTGTTTACTTATCTATGGCACAAAATCAGATTTTCAACTCTCGTGATATTTTCTCGTACGACGAGCCATTATTTATTCACGGTTTTATAAACAATATATTTTTTATAAATATACGCTGCCTCAAAAGCCTAAATTTTTAAGTTATTATCGAACACCTCATTTATATAATTAATTTTGCCATAAACAATATAATTATCTTGGGTAGAATTTTTAATAATTGCACCGTATTATTTATAAATATTGTTTTTAACAAAAGCGCCTAATTAAAAAAATCGATTTTGTCTTAATTTTGTTATCAATCTATGACAAAAAATAAAAATTTTCACGTTCCCAATATTTTTTCGCATGTTGAGATTAAATCAATTTTCTTAATTGAGCGTTTTTGTTAATAACAATAGTTATAAGCAATAAAGGACCGATATCGAAAATGCTTTCCATGATAATCATATTTTTCAGGGTAACATTAACAATATTAAAAAAGGTAATCGCTAATAATTTGAAAATTGTAGATTTTAAGGGACGTATATTTATAAAAAATAAATTGTTTATAAGACCGTAAATAAATAATGGCTCATCGTACGAGAAAATATAACACAAGTGAAAAGTTTGATCATGTGGCAAGCATTAATAAAAAAGTCAATTCTGGTTATTGAGGATCATTATTTATAATAATTGTTATAAACAATTTAACAAAGAAATTTTGAACAACAAATTATGTTATTAATTCTAGATAAAGGTTTCGCAAACATTTTGAAGCAATACTATGACACTGGTTTATTTGGGTGATTGTTTATTATTGATCAAGAGTCTAAACAGTTTCCTATTAAAAATAGCAACTTTTTAACAACAATTTAAGGAAAGAAGTTTTTATTCGATTTGAAGAATTCTTTTTCCTTTCTGGAGATCTATCTTTGATATAAACAGTGTACAAGTTTAAAATTTTTCTGAGCAATAAATTTTGAAGTAATGCTGTGCATATATGGCAATTTTGTTAAAAAATCACTTGTTTATAACGATTTAAATTGCAAACGGTTTGTAGTACGAAAAACGTGCAATATTCAAAAAAGTTTTATTTTTTCTCAGTCGGGTGGTCCAAAAATACTTTGCAAAATTTTTTTTCCTCTAGAGGACTTCATCGAAACGTGCCAAGTTTTTTAGGAACTTGAGAGTAGTATCTACGGAATAAAACCATACTAATAACTTTACTTTTTAACCCATCCCTATCCTCCCCGCAGCGCCTAAAATACGACCCAAAAATTTTAAAAAACACATTTTTACGAATTATTGTTACTTTTTAGCAATTTTCATAATCTTTTACATACAAATAATTACTAAAAAACAATTTAAATATTTACCATAACTTTTGAAATAATTTTCAATTATTTTAATAAATTAAAATTATTATAAAAATTATTTATTCCCCAAAAATATAAAAAATAATCGTTATTTCTGATTGAAATTAATTATTGTTTATTTTCAAAATTTCAAAAAATTGAGTTAGAGACTTCCACTTTTTTTAAATTGGTCTCGTATGCTACTTTTTGTTAACTTTATTAACTTTTTGTTAATTTTGATACATTTCTTATAAATTTAAACAAATTTCTATTTTTTTAAAAAATTTTCATTTACTCAGGCAGTTATTTTTCAATAACTAGCAAAATTAATAAAGATAGAAGATATACAATTAATTACTATTTTAAAAGTATTTTTGGAAAAGTAATTATTTAAGCAAATTATAATTGCTTAAACAATTAAAAAGTGATACATTTATTCTATCTATCAACTAAACATTCAGAAATACAATTGTATGCGTTCTATTTTATTTCACTTTTTCAGTTATTGAAAGAAAACTGCTTAAACAAATGAAGATTGTTTAAACAAATAGAAATTTGTTACACATTACAAGAATTGTATAAAAATGATGTTATTATTTCACAAGCTGTACCATAGGATACTAATTTAAAAAGAAAGTTGACATCTCTGGCTCAATTTTTAGCCATTTTAAAAATAGACAATAAACAATTATTAAAATAATTAAATAATTTTTTGAGAAAAATTTACTAATCTCAACAATGCGAAAAAATTACATTTCAATCAGAAATACGATTATTTTTTTTATATTTTTTGCGAATAAATAATTGTTTAAATAATTTACATTTGTTTAAACAATTGAAAATTATTTAAAAAGTTATTAGTAAATATCAAAATTGTCCATTGATAATTACTTGTATGAAAAAGACGATGGAAATTGCTAAAAAGTAACAATAATACGTAAAAATGTAGTTTTTTATTTTTTGGTCATATTTAGGGTGCTGCGGGGGGGTGGGGTAGGTTGAAAATGAAAGTTATTATTATGTTTTTGTTTCCTAGAAATACCCCTTAAATCCCTTTAAAAACTTGGCGCGTTTCGATGAAATCCTGAAACATCAGTTAAATTTTTTGAAAAATCAAAATTTCCTCATATGGATTAAATGGCACTTTAAAGTGTCCGGTTACACGTGTTAGTATGATTTTTAAGACTCTTTTGTGAATAAATAATAAAATTGTTTAAAAAAATTGTTCAAACCAAAATAAAATAACCATAAATTATTTAATACAGTTTTTAAATTGAAAAAAATTTAACAATTAATCATTACAGTAAAGAATTTATTTATAATGATTGTGCATATTAATTAAAATAAATATTAGTGTAATTATTTCTGTTTTAAAAGCGCAGATCTAATTATATTGATCAATAATGATCATTATTATTTCTAAAAGACTTTAAAACTTACAAAGAATAATAATTTTAAAATGAGTTTTTTTTATTGAATAGTTTTTATTACTTTCACTTCTTACCAGTTTTTGAAAAATGGTTGAAGTTCGAAAAATGATAGATTATTATTTTATTGCAAAAAACATTGTTGAAATAAATATTTTCTGGCAAGGATTATAATTTTTATTACTAAAAATAATACTTTTTAGTTGAAATAGCATCCGCAATAATATTATTTTGATTCTTAAAATTATATACACATTGTTTGTTTGAGATATCTGATTTTTGGCACCATAATTTTGAATATTCATAATTAAATATTTATACATAATTGAATATTCTAAATAATTTCAATACACATTCGGACCTTAGAAAATTTTTATAAATCGTTTTTTCGATTATCCAAAAAACCCTAACGAACATTTATTTATGTTACGCGCACCAAGATAATGTTTTCTCCATTGATTTTAAGTTTCTGATTATGAATCAGAAGTAATTATTTGTATGAAAAGACGATGGAAATTGCTAAAAAGTAATAATAATACGTAAAAATGTAGTTTTTTGATTTTTGGGTCATATTTGGGGCGCTGCAGAGGGTGGGTTGGGTTGAAAATAAAAGTTATTATTATGTTTTTATTTCCTAGACACTTTTCTTGAATCCCTAAAAAACTTGGCGGGTTTCGATGAAACTCTGGAACATGAGTTAAATTTTTGGAAAATTCAAAGTTTACAAATGTTAAGTAAATAGCAATTGAAAGTGCCCGGTGGCGCGTGCTATTATAATTTTTAAGACTCTTTTGTGAATGAATAATAAAATTATTTTAAAAAATGTTTTAAACAAAAATTGACCCCGATTCCGAAAACTTTTTTCTGACCTTTTAAAAAAGCGTGATCTCGGGGACCTATTAGTGCATACAGAAGTGTCATTGGCGACTGAATTATTAACAACTCAATATAATTAAAATATTCAAAATCACGTGAATACATGAAGGAGTTATTGCACGATATAAATGTTAGATAAATTTTCTCTTTACCAGATTAGTTGATGATACTGCGCAATAATAAATTCAAGAATTTTTCTATTCTCGAATAGAGATCACGCGAACCTAACGAGGTATCGATTGCGAATTGCGCGCTAGTTTATCGCAATCGGGGTAACCAGCAGGTAGGTAATTTCATAAAGCGAATGTAGTAAGTATTCGACTATTTAGCGTGACAATCTGAGCTTCAGTTTGGAGTGGGGGTTTTGGATTAGTAGTTTATTTAGCGACATGTACCTAGCTACGGAATTGCAGAGAACCACGAACAACAGAACGTGCTACCAATTCAGCAGGTCGGTGAATACGACGGAGCATTGCGCTTTCAGAACCTGTCCATCGATCCACGACGCGACGTGAAACGCGAGTGAACGTATTTCACGCCCGAAATTCACGAGAGATGTTGCTTGCAAAGGCTTTCCATTTTTTTTAAAATCCACAATTTAGACATTTTTTTCTAAACTGCCGTGATTTGAAAAAACGATTTTAACTACAAATGAACGAAGCCGAGAAAATCGACGAAAACTGCTCAAATCTTTGTTCGCGTGCATCGCGGATTCTCATCGATTTTCTGCAACTTTTACGTTCTGATCCTAATAAGAAGGTACGGATTTTACGAAAAAAATTATTTGCAGATGTCATCAGTTGACGTCGTTTTGAGGCTTCCTGAGTCAGAAAAAATGGTTTTTACGTCGGTGTATGTCTGTCGTTCTTGTCGTTGTAGTACGTAAACACGAAAATATTTGAAGAAATTATGCGATCGGATTAGCCTTTGGTGCAATTTATTAGGATATGAAAATAAGGCTCGAGTTCGTTAGCCAATTTCTTTTGACAAAATAAAAAAGTTAGAGCATTTTGAATATTTTTGAGACTAGACTTTTTTAATATTTGAAAAATTCGGTCGAAAGCTATTTATATTAAACAAAATTACTAACAATTCATCCTCATAACTTTTTTTTTATAAAATAAAAATTATCGCTCTGCTCGAAAGTTTGAGCGCGCCTAGGGCGCACGGATATTGCATCTAGGGCTTCACGCTCGAATTAATTTACTACAAAAAAGGACGAATTTTCAATATATTTCAAGAATTCTAAACCAAAAAGTTTATTTAAAGATGTTAAATTTTTGTTCTTGATTTCGTGGTCAGTTTATAACAATATTTCAAATTTTTTATGTAGTAATAAATATTACAAAGTCTGAAAAAAAATATCCTCAAGCTCCTGCTGTATTCCAACACCGCGTAGACTGATTTCCGGAGCTCGATTTTATTTCTTTATTATTACATAAAAAATTTGTAATATTATTACAAACTGACCTATTAATCGAAACTATTTTGACATCTTTAATTACTAAATTTAAATGGACCAAACAAGAACATCAGAAATTAAACAAAAAGTTTTATTTTATAAGAAAGAAGTTTATCTTTAAATTTTATTGTTGATCTTAGGTTTATTGACCAGGGAATATTTAATTATTAATTTTAGAGGTTAATTTTGTTTGTCTACTGGTCTATATCAATATTAATAAAATATTGATAAATCTTAAGATTGTGAAAAAAATGTC
>JAAAKG020137169.1:0-12979 GCA_010014905.2 Druon quercuslanigerum
ACACATCCAGACAGTAACAATCATTTCGGATAACATGTAAAGACTGTGATATGTAGTTACAATAGTGACAATCTTGACAATGTTACTTCTCTGTGACTAGTTACCAAAAAAAGACACTTTGTCCTTACTTTTAGGGTTACCCAGAAGTAACGGCATGGGACGTAGTAAGTTCTGTTTCCTTTGGGGTGCTTTTTCGTCGTAAGTCCCCTTGCATATCACCATTGATACTAGTGTTACAATCAGAAACGAAGTAACTGTTCGAAGTGCTCTCTATTCGGTTGAATATACAAACGTAGACGTCTTTTTAAAACCGTCCACAGTTTTCAGCAAAGTTTGTCGAGAGATGGCTGCGCAAGCTGCCCGAATCTTTTCCATCAGATCTTCTCTTGTTGTGGGTTGCTGAGCAAAAACTTATACATTTTTAATATAACCCCTTTAAAATAAATCAGGTAAGTTTAAATCTGGTGAGCAGGGTGGCCATGCGAATGGACCTCCTCGTCCAATCCAGCTTTCATTGAAATTTAAGTTCAAAAACTCACGTCCCATGAGTGCAAAATGTGGTGGAGCACCATCTTGTTGAAGCCACATTGTTTGTCTTGTTGCTAAGTCAACGTTCTCCAATAGTCCGGTATAAATGGCCCCTTAACAACTCTAATTAAGTTTGTCTCTCAACGTTTCCGTCAAAGAAGTGGGGCAAAATTAAATAGCCAGTTACTATTCCGCACCACATTATAACACCCCATCGATTTTGATGATCCATCGGTCTATGTCAGTGAGGATTTTCGTCCGACCAATAGTGATAGTTATGTCTATTGAGTTGTCCGTCGCCGTATAATTTACTTTCATCTGAGAAAAGTACATATCGAAAGAAACTAGGATCATTCTGTACCATTTGCCGAGCCCATTGACAAAA
This sequence comes from Druon quercuslanigerum, assembly GCA_010014905.2. Classification (NCBI taxonomy): domain Eukaryota; kingdom Metazoa; phylum Arthropoda; class Insecta; order Hymenoptera; family Cynipidae; genus Druon; species Druon quercuslanigerum. The sequence goes on from JAAAKG020137169.1 coordinate 914, forward strand.
ATTAATACGCGCTAAAATATGATGGGGCCTTAATGCTTGTGTTAGAGTAATGTGGTAAGTATGACAGTTCAGAGATCTTAAAATTCTTGATACTGTACTTTGTGGTATACCTATCTCTCTTTCAATTTGTCGAGTGCTGATTTCGGAACAACATGAACAGTGGCTAGAGCAGTTACAGCTCATGCATCACTTTCGTTGTACTCACGATGTCGGCATTCGCGAAGAAGAATCGTATTGCGAGCTCTTTCAGTCAAAGTACTTATTGTTAAATTATTATGATGCCTTCTGTCTAGTAACCGTTCAGCGTGAAGTCTTGATGCAGCGACGTAGTTAACGTTACATTCCCCTAAAACCTAGTGCTTATAACAGAAAAATATTGACTGAATTCAGAATGTAATAATTAATTGATTTAAGAAAAAAGTGGTGAAATAAATGTAAGTACAAATATTTTAAAACATTTCGTAGCATTTGTCTCAAAGACTCATATGCCTTTGATAACTGCGATATCAATATTTTACTAATTTTTTTAAATCTTTAGCCTATAAAAATAATAATTCTCTTTTTTTAGCTTAGTTTGTATACCAGATATTATTGACAGGATTAAAAGAAGGAAAAGATCTGAACAAACAAAACCTAAAATAGCTGATTATTAAATTCATAGTTCCTCAAAACCTTCTTTCACCTGACCTAATTATAAATATTACTTAATATTTTACTTGACTATAATTGTATTGATCCCTTTTCTCTATTTATATTATAATGCTTTTTCACAAACATTCTGTTCTCCAAAGACTTAAAACTTTTTAGTTGTTAGATTGCCTATCAAGTATTTTCGTATAAATTGTTTGAAATCCTTCAAACAATTGGTCAATTTTTTTGTGCTAATAATCAAAAGCAGGATCCTTCTCTTCTATATTATTAAAAAAAATTGAAATGTTTAGTGTTTGCAAAACTTATTTGCTGAAAACGGGATTCATTTATAACTGTAATTCATAATTGACAAGCTAGATATTAATGAATGAGAAATTCGGTAGCATGCATATCTTTGTGACAAACTAGATGGTCATGACTGTGAATGTTAGTAGCATGCATCTGGCTGGTCCTGGATGTGACCAGCCACATGGCTATGACTGAAAAGTTTAATAGCATGCATCTGGCTGTGACCAATGAGATAAGCATGACTGTGATATTGAGTAGCAAGCATCCGGCTGTGATAAGCCAGATAGCCATAACTGTGAAATGAAATAGCAAAAATCCGACTGTAATGAGCCATATTTCAATGACTAATAAGTTTAGTAACATGTATCTGGCTCTGACCAACTGTTTGACCATGACTGTTAAATTAAGTAGGATACATCTGGCTGGCACTGGCTGTGACCATCAAGATGGCCATAACTGTTGAGTTCATTTTAAATTATTCATAACGTACTCCCTATTAATTTTCTCTTGCAGGGTGGTCGTCATTAGTTATACAATCAACAAGAAAAATGTGCCCACGGCGCGGACACATTCTCCTTAAGCGTTTCTTGCGCAGCTCGTTTGGCTCGCAAGTTTAAGCGCGCATATGGCGCGTGCATGTCGGTTCATGTGCTTCGCGTTCGATAATGCATTTACTTCGCGCTAAGCGCTCTCCTACTATTTCGACTCGCGCGTGGCTTAGCTCACATGCATATACAATACCTTATCTGAAGATACAGTCAAGTCCTTACTTAAGCCCCTCCTCCTCCCCAATTGGAGCCGTTTAATTAGGCGTCACAAAACAGAGAGCGAAACAGGAGACACAACAGTTTGGTGTGATTTAAGTGAAGCAGACCGCTAGTCCCAAAATTAAGCTCAAATCAGATAAAAGTTAGGTTATCTTATCCTAAGATCTTGTGTCAACATGAAATATTTAGCGTATTTTTTATAAAATTAAGTGTTAAATGTGCTGGAAGGACAAAAGCTATTAATAGGTGTAGACGCACAAGTAACTGAAAATGTGTGTTAATTAATCTTTTATTATAATTACAAGATTATTAAGAGGTTAGGTGAGTGCAGTGCTGAACACTCGAGACCGGGATACCAAGAACGGGGGGTAAATTCTACGTAAAAAGAGTGACGACAATGTTAGTCTATTTTTTGGACCTCCCTAGCGACCTGGAGAAAGAATATAAAAATATGTTATCGGTATCAAACTACTCGCCATTAAAAACCAAAATGATTATCGCTATTCTTTTTTTTCAGTTTAAAAAAATTACACATATTTAGGGGTTCTGAATACTCCAAAAGTGAAAAAGAAGGAAATAGCACTAAATATAAAAACGTTTTTCATTGTATTTTTTCTATAAAATAAACGTTACAAACGTAAAATCACGAATTGATTTGATTGATAAGGGGTGGATGTGTAAAATGTATTTTAAATTAGTGGTATTTCCTATTTTTTAATTTTTTTGGGGTCTTGTCAACCCGTAAATAGGGGTAATTTTTTGAAATTTTTTAAAAATGAAAAGCGACGCTCACTTTGGTTTTCAATGGCAAGTTTTTTTTATGTCTATAACATATTTTTATATTTTATTCTCAAGTTGCTAGCGAGGTTTTATGTGGGATTTTATGTGTTTATTTATTTCCTAAAGCTTTCCTTTTTTTAATGTGCCAATAGCTGGTGCTCTTACCCCATAATTCAGAAAAGCCTTCTTGAAGATTTAAAAGAAAAACTACTTTATTTTCCACAAAGAAATGATAATTATGAGAACTTAGTTGTGATTAGTTTTATTTCGAGTTTGATTGGAAACTGTTTGAAATAATATTTATTGTCTTTATCAATAATGATTTTTTTTTTTAAATTGAACAATTTCTAAATTTACTCTAATTAACAACTAGCTATTTGAGATTAATTGCTTCGGTTATATTCATTAGTGCCGCAATATCCACGTAATAATTGTGTAATAACAATTAATAATGCCTAACAGCGATTTATACGTATAGGTTTTTAGCAAGTGAATTCCACATCACTTCTCTATTCGTCTAGTTGAATACATGAATAAATAGAACATAGAAAGACACGAATGTCCAAGGAAAGGCAAATCGTGGAATAATATGAATTTCATAGTTTCTCTGTACATCATTCCTGGCATTTGAAATCAAAAATCGTAATTTACCTAAACCACTCTGAATATCCGTGTATATGTTAACAGTATCCACTGCATCCTAAAATGTATATCCTGAACCTAACAGACATTCTATACTATATATTATGTGCATTACTTATATGATAGATCTCTTCACACTGTAAGGGTTCAAAGAGAACATGGCCTGGACGCGCATCCATTTAAATATCAAAATACATGCAAATACCCAACATGTATATTGCAGATTCACTATGTTGGTCACTTGAATTTTCCAAAAGTTTCGTTTGTCTTTAGTATGTACGCCGCACATCTGCTATGGGAAAACACTTTGCAAAAGTTTATTGCAACAGAAAACACTGCAATAATGATTCAGCTTTCTATCCCATTCTTTTGCATAATCGAAATTTTGTTTACGTACAATGAGATTTTATTATCATTTCTTAGGCATATGTTGATATAAATATATATTTCTGTTCGAAAATTATTAAATAAATATTTGTAATTAATTTTATAGGTTTATTATCCTATATTCTTTATTAATGATTAAAATTTAATGGATACATTTTGAATATTAAAATTTCAGAAAATTTGATTTGTGCGGTCCAAGATTTATGGTTTTATATGAGAGGAGCCACGGGTGGATGTACCGTGGTCACGCATGCATGCAATAAATTATAATTATAATATTAAGTGCATTAGCTCAACAGCCCAGCTGGATAACAACGTCAAGTCGGGCAAAATTGCGTCAGTTGACTCCCTGTGTTCACACGGCCCTGACCTTTAATTGTATTCAAAGGCTAGAACCAAAACCGTGCAAAAATTGAAGTCCAAGTGTAAATAATTGTCAATGAAGCAACTCCGCAGACTATATTGGTTATATTTTAGATGTTATTCTACTAATAATTTCAATAAAACACTCAGAGTTTTTGCTTTATTATATTTCCATTATCATGCGGAATTGGAATAAGACTCGGCCTGGTACCAGTTTAAGATTTAATTTCGAATCAAAGAATAATTTATTATCAATTCATAATAAATATTTATAAAAATAATTGTTATCGAAACATTTTGAAAGGATCTTCGATTTATTATTTCGCATTAAGTCTATGAAAGCAAAAGTTATTAGTTGCCTTTCTGTTATTCATGAGTGGAGTTAGAAATATTGGTTGAAATTAGTTAATATTCATTAATTAATTTATTGAAGAGCTATAATTAATTTACAAGTACTGCAATAACTGTTATTGGATGTTAAATAACGAACATGATGTGCTCCGATTATCTCAAAAATGTATAGACTAGCACCACTTAACTCCGTACAGCTCAGGGCTCTGTATGAATTTACGCAGGTTCCACGCAGGTATAAATCAGGTGTACGAGGATAGTGATGTGACATCGACATTGAAAAACATCGAAACATCGATGCTTCGCTTTCGATGTCGACGTTTTTCACATCGATTTTTCAATACCGATGTTTTCGAGACATCGATGTTTGTTCCTCGATGTAAGACATCGATATTTTGTGTTATATCGCTTATTGGTCGCTAAAAATGCTATACTGCGAAACTCGTGTTTTGATTGGTTCCTTCTGTTGGCATCGGTTGAATTACGTGTCCAGTGAGACCCTTTAACCAATCACAAGTAGCGTATTGATGTGAATTATTTGTGGAACGGGAAGCGTTCTTAGCGTCGCTCACCGCGATCCAAGAAGCTATGGTCCCGCAAACTTGGTGGTACGACATACGTACAAGCCGCGTCTCGTAAAGTGGCCTCCATATTGGTTACCATGACAGCGCAGAGACGCTTTTCTAACAACGATTTAAATCATTGCGCGTCATGATGTAGCATAGCGTTTCTCAAACTTACATACTCAAAAGTAGATAATGCGAATTTGGTTAATATATCTTTCACTTCATAAAGATACATAGCATTATATTTAATATTAAACTCAATATTTAATATTTATTTAATATTTAATATTATTGAATCTTATTAAAATTGTTGATTGTGCAATATGATGCGCTTAGCAATATTTGTGTTTGCCAAACGTACACGATCGATGGCATTCCAAAAGGAAATAAGGGACATTTTGGTAGCTTTACAGGAGAGCAAAAAACATTCTGTTAAATCAAAATGAAGATTTTAAGATCAAACAAGAGTACACTCCCGAGCTCAAGTCTTCCTGATTTAAGGTCTGAAAAGTTTGATCAGAAAAGTTATCCAGTTTAGAGGTAAGGGTAAGAAAAGTGTAACAGGTACCGGTGGAATGAAGTTTTGATTAGTATGATTTATATTTATTATTATCTATATTTATTTATATTTATTTTAATCTATACTTTTATATTTAATTAATTTATAATTAATATTAATTATTATTATTTATTTATTATTGTTATTAACTAATATTGTTATTATTAAAACATCGATGTCCAGTAAACATCGAAAACATCGATGTTTTACTTTCGATACATCGATAACATCGATGTCAATTTTTGTGGACATCGATCTTCGGCAACATCGATGTTTCACTTCCAATGTCCCATCACTATACGAGGAGTGTTGTATCTACATATTGCAGGCGCCTGCACTGAAGGAAAATACGATTTGATGCAGAACTGAAAAGCAGTACGGCACTGAAGAGGCATCGGCCCACGGAGCCGCCGATATCCCAAGTGTGACTCTGTGCACACCAAGAACGTAGTAACGAAGACCGCAGTTAAGAGGTCCTGATGCATTTACATTAATGTAATTATAAATTTCCAAGACTCCTCCCTCAGGTTTTTTCACCACGTGGTTTTCTCCAGTCGGGTTGATCTAAAGCAATGCCATATCGAAATTTGTTCATGTACATACGCAGAAAAATACAGGATTCTATCCGCAAATTATTTAAATAAACTATAAATGAATTAAACCTTGTGACTAATTAATTTCTGCCTCCCCTCACCGCTCCCCTAATTGTTGATCTGCGATCAAAATATATTAGGATTTGTTCGGTTACGTAATAATGAATCCGTGATTAATATTCCGAAAAAGGTGAAGCGATTTATTGGGGGCTGATACTGAATATTTTCATTTCATAAGTGGAGCCAAGTCCCCCATCTGAGAAGAAACTCTTTGTCGAGGGTTCTTCAGTGGCCATTTGTAGAAATAATTAATTGACTGTACGGTGGCGTTTGGAACTAAATAACTGCCGCTAGCTGGACGGTGTTTAAAAGGATTATCTTAAAGCTCACTTTTGTTGGGCGAAATAGGTTCATAACATGGCGATTTTGAATAAAAATGTTTTCTATGGGTTTGAGCAATTACAATTTTTTTCGAATTATTTTTAATAGAATTTGTTCCATTCAAACAAAACAAAAGAACAGTTCTCTTTGGAAGTGAAAAATGTTTTCAACTTAGTTCGTTGGCCACTTCAAAATAATAATAAAATAAAAAATATTAATCATCAAAAGGTGTAATGTTTCCGTAAACGAAACGATATATGATATACATAGGAGACATTTTCATTGATATTTGAAATAAATGTTGCATGAACTAAATGACAAATTCATATTTTTATTTATATTTAAAAAGTTATAACTGAGAAATAATTTTACATATATTAAGAAAATCTTATTTCTTTATGTTACTTAACAATGAGGGGAAGGAGGTTATTATTCATTAAAAAAATATTTTTCATGGTTTTCAAGTGAATACTTTTCTGTGTAATGATAAGTAAAAAAATTTTAAAAACATATTTTCTATCATATTTTCCTCCTTAATTTTCAAATCTGCTATTAGTTTTTTTCTATAACTTTTCATTTTTTCAAAATAGCAGCTGATTTACAAAAAAACGCGATTTTATTCTTTTTATTTGTTTGACCTACTGTTTAATCATGTTCCCGTTATCGGATCGGTACGAGCGTAAGGATACTGGATGTCGAAATTCGAAATGGCCGATCCAATATGCCTGCTTTTACACTCGTTTTTTTACGTTTTTTTAGTTTTTTTATATTTTTAGTCCATAACGTTTACTTTTTATACATATATATTTATTATTTTTATGTCAATTTGATATAGATATATTCACTATACGAGAAAATAGTAATGTGAGATGATATGGAATTCAAAATGGCAGAAATATCATATTTTCCTTGATTTTATTCATTTTTTCTTAGAAATTCAGACGTTTTTTCAATTAATATGTTGTTATTTTAAACTTTCTTTCATCGAAATTTCCCAAAGTTTTATAAACAATGAAAAATATATCTCAATTACCAATTTAAAATGGCCCTCAAAACGGTGGTTTTCATGAACATTTGTTTTGGATTTTAATTTTAATTTTTCAATTTTTTTAGTCGTGACGCTTATTTTTTAAGTATATTTGCTTTTTTCAAAGAAAGGATGTCAGAAATCATAAAAACGTAAGAAATGCTTAAAAATTCAAAATGGCGGAGGATTATACATTGTTCTTGATTTAAAATTTGCATGTGATTAAACATTTTTCGCAATTTTTGTTGTCATTGCACTTTTGCGCGTGAATTCGTCTGAGTAAAAGTTCAAAAATTGCAAATAAGGAATGACAAACGTTTATTGATTTTTTTATAAGTTGCATAAATATTGTTGGCAGTAAAAATTAGTTTGAATTTTTTTATCGTTATTATTTTTATCGTCGTTTTTAATTACTTGCCTTCTTCTGTGTTTTTCATATAGGGTTGTAATCTGAATAAAAAGAATATCTAAGTATAACATCGTATAATAATTTTGTTTTCGTCATAAGACACAATATAAATTAACAATATTTTAATTTCTAAATAACATTTTGTTGGCTTCAATCTCCGAATTTATCAATATCATCCGAATATTTCAACACATTTTATTCGTTCAATTTTGAATTTTTTTGCAAAAGTATACGTGACCGTCCGCGAAGAAAAGATTGTAATGCGGAAAAAATCGATTTACGGAGAACAGACGGTTTTGAAAATATTAAATTAGTGTATAATTATAAAAAATATTGTATTGCAAATTTCAACATAAGATAAAATAAAAATATTCATGAATGCCGCCATATTAGAACGGCCATTTTGAATTAGTTGATGAGATACATTTTTTATTGTTTATACAACTTTGGGTAATGTCGATGCAAGAAAGCTCAAAATAACAACATATTAACTGCAAAAAAGTTTGAATTTCCAAGAAAAAATTGATAAAATCAAGGAAAATAAGATATTTTCCGAAATTTTGAATTCATATTTTCATGCATTACAATTTTTTCGCATAATCTACAGGATGGGCCATTTTAATCGACGCGCCCGAATTTCTAGGCTTCTAAGAGGGTTTAAGGGTTTAACGTTATGGGCTAAAACATAACAAAACTAAAAAAAACGTAAAAAAACAAGGGTAAAGGGAGCTATATTGGATCGGCCATTTCAATTTTTACATTCTACACGGCTTAAATTTTAGCTATAGCATCTATTCCACAGGATCCTTACGCCCATATCGATGCGATAACGGGAACATAATTAACCAGTACGTTAAACGGATCAAAAAATAAATAAAATTACGCTTTTTTGTAAAGCAGCCGCCATTTTGAAAAAATGAAAAGTCATAGAGAAAAACTAATAGCAGATTTGAAAAGTAAGGACAAAAGTAGGTTAGAAATATGGTCTTTGAATTTTTTACTTATCCTCACACAAAAAAATATTCACTTAAAAAATATACAAAATTTGTGGCCTTTTGGCATGAAACGGGTTAATGTGCTAACAGGCGTTGATTATTTACATTCATTGTAAGTCATTCTCCCACATGAAAAAATGAATCAATAAAAAATATTATTTTAAGCACTTTTCTACACCTTTCATAGGTGAAATGCGCATTTCTTTTCAGACACCTTTTAACGAAATTATTTTCATTCTTGCACGTACGTTCTCTAGCGAAAATGGGGCAAAGCAAGGCAACTGACACATTGTGGAGAAGCATGAATATTTCAAAGATTCCAAAGTGTTCGGCAGTGCTGCAGTACTTTCTTAACCCACCATGAACTGTAAAACAGAATTTTAAACACGGTCCATCCTAACAATGACGGATAAGAATTATATGATGGCTCTACCTAAAATGTATAAAGTATATTTTTCCTGTTTATATATTTAAAACTTTTAAGCTGAATAGGATATTTCTTCCAATTAATTTCTGCACATCATCATATTTATAGAATGTGGGCTTAAGAAAGGATTTATAGTTTTCCATATAAGCAAATTGAAATTGCGGCAACTATACTATTACTATTATTATTTTACTATATTACTGTTATTAGTTCTGTTAAAAAATTGTAATTTAAAGTTCTTTTGAAGTGGCCTATTATAAAATGATACAAATGTTAAAGCTCAAGGAAGCATGTGAATTTAGGTATTTTATAAAAAAAAATATTTTAATTTTCGCATGAGAATATACTCTCCTAATTTTTTCAGATTTTTGGAAAATTTTACAGAGGTTGCAAGTATCAAATTACCATAAAAATGGAGATTTTTTTAATTAACGGAATTTATTAATAATACTCCAGAAAACAAACTGAAGAATTGCTTATCTTAATATTTCACAACCAAAATAAAACGAAATTAAAAATTTCATAAATAAGAATCATAGTTGTAGTGTTTATAAATTTTGTAACGAAAATTATGTTTATTTATTTTTCTTGTAACACAAAGGGATTTGTGTAAATTATAAACTTTTGTATTTTCTAAAAATGCATTTAAAGATATTTAGAACCCTTTAGAAAGTTTTGTAATATCCTTAATTACATTATATGAAATAATAATTTGAATGAAGATTTAAGAAGAATTAGAAAGTTGCTTACTGATAACTTATAATAAAAATTAATTTCTGCGATCATGTTTTATGTGTATTTCGAAAAACTTTAACTGCCTCATCGAGACGATTGAAGCTGAAATCTGAATACACATACATAACGGAACACGTAAACCAAACCCGCCATATTATCGATTAGAACATCATATTTTGGAAATATTTAAAAAATATTCTGCACATTTAACAGAATTTACATAACCTCGCAAACAAATATCATTCTTTTCCTTATGTGCACACTTTCACAGGAATACAATGTATTATTTTTTTATCTTTTTATAGATTTTTCAAGCTACTTCTTTAGTTTTCCATCCTCAAATATAAGCGTTGCCGAGTAGAGCGAAAACTTCAGGAATAGACTTTTAAACATATGAAGGCGCCTTTAAAACTGAAATATTCATCTACCCGTGTAGAAATCGCCATATATTTTTCCGATTACCGATCTGGCCCTGATCGGTGTAATATTTTCGGGTCCAGATTGGAATAATTCCATGGCCGAGTTCAGGTATTGCAACGCCACCTAATTCCAATTTAAGAGAATTGCCTTACTGTCGAATGAAGAGTATTATTTTTGATCAAACTCATGGTTATAATCTGAGTCAAGTGTATAATACAATAAATAATGTGCCAAAGCCTAGTACACCGCGAGTTCGAAAGCCTCGCATGTTAGCTGCTTTAGACCATTTTTTTTAATTATTTGGAGTTGGAATTACAGTTATACAATTAAATTTTTTAAATAAAATTTAGTCCATGTTATTAAATAAATATTGAAAATCATGTAGATAGTGATGCAGATGATGAAGAAAGTGAAATGGAACCCGAAATGCGAGATCGAAACATTGATGAAATCGAAAATGGTGGTGAACAGATGGATTATACAAATTTAAATTCTACCCATAGGAATTCAGATGCTAGTCAAGTTCCAAATGTCAACGTAAATTTGAGTAAAAATTTCTTAAAAGCTCTTATCGCACAATTAAATCTTTTTATTTTATTATTACTGGTGGAAGCGCATTTATTTTTTCCTGTGATGAAGCAAAGTATTAATGAAAGGAGCTCAAACGATTATACACAGATATTAGATTTACCCATAGTAGATAATTCGCTCAATATTTTTCATACAGTTTGTTTAAGCGGGTTGAAACGAAATTTTAACCTACAATTTCTAGTTCCTAATTTAAATAGTACTTCTTATTGATATAGAAACGTGTCTATAAAGCGATTTTAGTTCAAATGTCTTTTCCTTAAAATTAGAAATTCTTAATCTAACCCGTAACGCAATCTTTATTTTACAAAAAATTTATAAAATTATAAATTTGTTCGCTCGATATGCTTAATTCTATCTAAAAAGTGAATTGCGCTTTAGAGTGTATCAATATCTAATTATAATATATTCATAAAGTAAAATAAAGAAACCGAATTTTTAAATTATAACTTATCTAGTAATTGTATGCATACATTAGAGTGGTGCAAAAATGCATGGTAACATTTTTCTGCATGTTAGAGGGCAAGGATCCCCTCATTTTATTCAAAATCCGAAAAAAGAAATTTCCTAATTTTTTTTATTTTATTAATTATCCAAAGAAGAATTTCATGTATCAGAAATATGGCTCTGACATCCGTAACAGAACCCCACGAGTACCTGAAAACTACCCTTAAAACCAAAAATATCAATTCTTTATGAAATCAAGCGTTTGAACACTGCATTATCGTCTTTTTATTACCTAAAATTATTAATATTGGTCTTGTGGAATATTTATTTTTATTGACTAATTAATTTTAAATTATTAAAACAAATAGCATTTCTTTAAATGATTTTTTTCGAAAATACGTTTTTCCCTCAAAAATTATTACTATCAATTTAGTGGAAGATTTATTAACATTAGTTAATTAGTTTTTGATTGTTAAAACAAATGAAATTTGTTAAAAAACCTTTTATTAGGAATTATTAATATTTCTTTAGTAAAATATTTAAAAACATTGTTTCATTAATTTTTAGTTATTTAAGCAAATCCCCTTCGTGTAAAAAATGTTTTTTTTCAAAAATTCGTTGAACTAGCAGTTTATTTTCTAATATTTTTTAATTGTTAAAAAAATAAAGTATTTATTTTTAATTAATAAT
>JAAAKG020137170.1:0-12979 GCA_010014905.2 Druon quercuslanigerum
GAGAAATAGAGTCAATTGTCGAGAATGAAAAGTGTCGCATATACTGGAACTTTATATTCTCGACAATTGTTTCTGTTACACACTCGAGGCCTGACATTGTTCTCCTTGACTTCGAGAAGCAAACCATGTTCGTTATCGAATTTTTGGCACAAGCTTACAAAAAAATCATAGTCAAAGAGAGTTGCGACGATTGTACCCGGAATATTCTGTTAAATTAATCGTCCTTATCATCGGCCCTCTTTTAGTTTCCAAGCTTTCGCTGGTTAATAACCTAAAAAGCATCCCTGCATGTAAACAAGATGCTAAAACTCTTGTGGGGAAAATGCAGACGATGGTCGTCCTTGGGTTGCTCCGTGGCTTTCAGGGTGTATCACTTTTGCCGGATTGCCGTATCGATTTCGTCACAGACTGTAACCACCTATCTCACGGTAGTGAGACGTGGTTATGGCTGAAATTTTACCGTGATTTCGCTGGGATCGGGTGCCAATTTTCAGATTAGCATCGGATCCCGGCAAAATCCTGCGGTTGTCCGTATGACAAATATTTTAATTATATGTATATATAAGATTTTTTGAAATTTGAGGCATGCAATAAAAAATGACGCTCACTGGTTTACAATTTTTTAACCATGCAGTTATATTTTTAACCGAACAAGATTTAGAAATGAAGATTTAAAAATTATTAGTATTTAAGATTGAAGAATTTTAAATTGTAAATTCTGAAAATCGAACTGCTAAAAAAAAGTTTCAATTTGATTAATTTTTAAGCATAAATATTGAAATTCGGATAATTTGATATTCCGCATTTTGAAATTTTAAGCATTTTCCAATCTGAATCTTAAAAATGCAAGTTTTTAATTTTAAAAATGGACAATTACAAATTTTTGAAGCCTACTGTTTTAAAATTTAATACTGTCTAGTAATTTCAAACTTATATTTGATATTTCTTTCACTCGAAACATTTTGATGCCTTTATTCAATATGAGTGTCAATTTTCGTTGACAGCGCCGTGTATAAGACTATACCAAATACTTAGGGTGACCATCCGTCCGGATTTCCCCGGACACGTCCTCATTTTAGGCTTTGTGTGAGTTGGCCTACAGGATTTTTTACTTTGTGCGGGTTTTTGTCCAGATTTTTCAAATCATAAATGTTTATTTTCTAATCAAGTTTCGGATCTTTTTTTACAACATTTTATCATTCAATATCATCTAAGGGTTTCTTAGTCAAATTACCAAATTAAATACTATTTAAAATTCCTACTATACGAAAAATATATATGTGTGTTGTATGCATTTGTGATATTGGCTAGAATTTATCAGCGTACAAAACTAAAAATATATGATATCCCGCATTGATAAAATTTATTAAAATAGTTTACTTGAAAAATACGTTTGAAAAATCTCTATTTAATTAATCCTTTATATTCTACTATGCCCTACTTTATCCTGTTTTCCAACTATTTTGTCCTACTTTTTCAAACTTTTATATCTCATTTTGTCCTCTTTTTTAAATAAATGTTTGTCCTACTTCGTCCTCATTTTTCAAAGCTTTTTCCCTACTTGTAGAAAATTAATTGTGGTTACCCTACCTATTCTTATACACAGTGCACAGTGTCATGTATGGTATAGAGACATGTATGACGATAGACTCAAACTGAATGGAGGCGTCGCGTCGATTTGTAATTGAAAACTGTTGACTATGCAAAAGAAAGGACCTTTTGGACTCTTACTATCGACAGCATCTTTCTTTTGCATTTTTTATTGCCAAATCTGAAAAGAGAAAGGTATCTTTTGTTGCGCAAATATTTTTTTCACGACTAAATTGATTTGTAGGAGCGTACTTCTGATTTACTCGCATTTTTTGTCTTTCAAGGAAGTCCAAAGTAAATCACACACTGATGATGAATACACTCATAAATACAGTCATTTTTGAGCGAAAGATCCGTGAAAAAAATATAATAAAGGGGGACGGCTGTGATCCAGGCGTTTGGTTCACAATGAGAGAGTCCCCAAACTGACTTGACAGTTTCAGGTGCCAAAACACAGTTTATTTATCATTCAAAAAAGTACACAACAGAACAAGTGCTCTGTCCATGCAGATAGATTTACCTTTAGATAATGTGGTAAAAATCTTACATCAAAGAATTCATCCTTGTAGACGCATTTCGTATTACTGTGAACAACGACAAACATTTGGCTATTTTAACCCAGTGAGATTAAAATGAAAATCAGTGAGACTTCACTGGTTAAGCTAAGGAGAATATAGACGAAAGATAGACTTTAATAGAAAAATAAGGATATGAAATGATGAGACGATCGTAGTTAGAGAAACGGATAGAAAATGATTAGCATGCACATGCACATGATAGAAAGGAATAAAGGCAGATAATTAATGGACATGATAAAAGAATAATGGTAAAGAGGGGTAAATCAGAAATAAAGCAAAGAAAAGAGGGAGAGAGGAAAGAAAGATACTATTTTAACATTTTCTTTACTCTATGATTTTTCTGTTATACATGTATACGTAAGCTACTTTTGCACAAAACGTGTGCGTTTATTAAAAAAAAATATTTTGGAACATGCATATGAACAACGTAAAAATTGAACAAAAACTGAGAGAGAATGTCAAAGTATCTGGGATAGTAATGCTTTAGAAGTTAAATCAAATTAAAACGAACTATTCAATTAAAAATGTCGTGTATAATTGTATTCAAATGCTATGTACGTTCGCCTACTAACCCATTTCTGATCTATGCTTACCGCCGCTTCACTGGATATATTTTATGTTAATCAAATTTAATTAAAAAAAAAAATTGATATGAAAATAATTTTATTAAGTAAAGGCGGTATGTACAAAGGGAATAATTACTACAATTTAATATTTTTTGGGTACTTCAATCAAAATATTACTAATTAGTTTATTCCCTATAGGCGTTTCAATTTATTTTCATTATATGAAAAAAATTTCACATAGATATTAAACCACAAAATATGAAATCAAGCGTTAAGGTTTCGTTTAATGCAAAAACAAAAAGGCGCGCTTTCCGAGCGAGCTTTCTACTACCCATTAAACGATGATACCCTGTATCATATTTGCATTTGCATTCTACAAGATAAGACGATTCTCATTTTTTAGTTGTTTTAAAAGCACTGTCCGCCTGAAAATATGGATTCCGAAATTATTCTTAAAATTACAACCACAAATTATTTAAGAGATGGAAATAAATTCGAATCGTTCGACACGCATATCAGGATGTCCCTCGCTTTGCATAATTAATGAATACCCATTAACAATCTCGGCATAAATCAAAATCCATATACACAATATGCTTCTCGAAGCTTACACGCGCGTGTGAACATTATGCAAAAAAACGAGAGAGAGTTTGGTGTGTCGTGGACTCTCGGTAAGATTATTTCTCAGAATGTAGCGCCTTGAACCTTCCTTATAAGATACCAGAATCCAGATCAGCGAGCATGTTTAGTAATTCATCAATGCAAATTGTGCAATCAGGCTGAGTATCTCGGTTATGCTAAGCTTGGCCCTTAAAGATCCTCGTATGTGTGTGATGACGTCAGTGTCGACAAATAAACTAAGAAAAATGGTTTATTAAAAGCGAGGTTGAAGCCAGGGTTAAATTTCTATTGATCTATGTAATTATTACCCAGTTATCTGACAGATTTATTGAATCACTCGAATTCACGTTCATTACTCTTAAGAAAATTCACTTTAAAATTTAATTTAATTCAATTTAAAATTCACATTGTATTAAGATGATAGAAAGTAGACAAATACTTTGAACGTGAAAGTAGAGAGGTTTTGAGTGTAATAAAGTGAATTTTCATTTTTTTTAGAGATCAAACTTTCATACTTTGGAATTTTCTACTCATGCATTAGGAAAAATACATATTTACTGTAACACAAGCACGAAAAACACGCCTAAAACACAAGCTAAATATCAGCTCAGTATTTAATAACGTAATTACTATTAGTAAAAAATCACGCGAAGAAGCTGCGCGTTGTTACGCTTGTAAAAAATTAAAATTGCAGCTCCAACACAAGCAGATCGTACTTGCGCGCACGGTTGCATGCAAACGCTGTACATATGCTTATCAAAAAAGCCTGAAAATCTGAAATATTGTAAGTGACCGTTCGCGCAGGATAGCAGTTAGCTGATTACTCCAAGCTGAGGTAAACTTTCCGCAGTTACAATCCTGTAACGTGCTTCCTCTGGTGAAGGTAGTCGAAGATATCTGGCGATTCAGTAAGCAGACTTTACTTCAATTTCAGGGGCGGAGCTACCGCCGTATCATCCTGATCAATGATGTATGACCCCGAGGTCTTGGGACACCCAAATAAGAATTGATGAATTAAGTTTTTGTTTGTTTTCTTTAAAAGGGCCCCCAAGGAATTTTGATACAGTGCCCCCCCCCTTCTCCCAGGACTAGCTGCGCCCTTGCTCAGCTTAGTTTATCCACCTCGCTTTCAGCCTGCTTGATCCAAAACCTGCAGCATTTCGTACACTCAGTTCTTTCTGTGTTTTAAATATCTCTGACGTTTACGTTTAACATGTCAGATTTTTACGGTTAGCCACTCAGATTAAAAGTTTTCTGCTCAAATCACAGATCTTTCCCGCACAGAAAAGCAGAGAAACTTCGATCCTGAAAAGTTCACCCATTCGATGTTGTTTTAAGTTGCAACAAAAATAAGACATCGCAGGATGAGAATGCAGCTATGTTCACGTTGCAGTTTTACATTTAAAGTATTATCATCACTAATCTGCTTTAAATTTTACATTTTCTATGTCTCAACAATTTTGTTTAACTGCAATAATTATGTTCTTAGGATGGAAAATCTAAAAATGTTATTAATTTTTCCCTATCGTCAACAGTTCAGTAAGTAATTGTAAAAAATCTCATTTTTAATCTTTTTGCGGAAAATTTTATATGCATGTAGTTCTTGAGACTGACAGGTTCCGAATTTTGAATAAGCGAATCATTTATTACAAAATTAAAATTTCTATCTAACGGCTTGTCAATGTCAACTGCTTGGTCCCGGCCTAGCTGTTTCTGGAGAGCGGTAGGACCGCCACTCTGAAATTTGTTCATAATACTTAAAACCAAGCAGGAATTAGAACCGATTGAAAAAATGGAAAATTGAGTAAAATATTCATCAATTATTTTTAATAGGCTGCTTTAGATTTGTTATATTATCAAGAGAACATTAAAAAAAGATGAAAAAAATCGGTCAATAATTTTTAAAGTTATTGCACTTTTGTTACGCTGCAAAGTGGTGCAGTAATGGAGTTTTGCGGACCAACTAAGCTAGAATTCTTAATTTTTGGTTGACTTTAAAGTTAGAAAAACAAACACTCTGTATAAAATTCCGCATCAATCCTTCGAGGCCGAATTTCAATTTGCATTTTGGGTTAAGATGATATTTCAGGAAGAGAAAGTATTTAACCCTGTAAAATTTCTATAAGTAGATATTTGTTTATAACATTTGTTAATACGAGTAAAAGTTTTTCTTCAATAATTCATTCTTATGATATTTGTGTATCTGCTTCAAGTTCTATTGATTGGTGTTGTACTTTACTGGTTTTCACGAAGATAAAAAATATAATAAATGACTTAGTAACAGGTATATTATACTGTATGCGTTTGAATGAATGTGCGAATTTATAATAGACCTAATCTGGCCTTCGAAAAATGTGTAACGTTTTTGAAACTTTTATGAATTTCGGAGATGTGAATTCACCATGCAAAAGTACAATAAAAGTGTGGCAACATTATGCACATGTTTAAAAGTGTATATCTTCAAATCATTCAAAAACATAATTTAATGTTGAAAACTGTTATAAACAATGTCTACGGAAAATTGTTATTTATGTCAGATGGTCATATATTTTGATGAAATTTAGATTAAATTTATATCGAATGTGCTCCTTTTTTGAGTGTACACTTTTCAGAGTGCGTGTCGTAGTTGAACAAGATCGTCGTTTGACTATGAGAGAACTAGAAAATGAACTTGAAATAGCAAAAACTACTGTTTGGCGAATTTTAACCGAGAATTTGGGAATGACTCGTGTGTGTGCAAAATTTATCCTGCAACTGGTCACAGAGCAACAAAAAAACCTTCGATTAGAAATCGCTTAGGACAATCTGGAAATGATCAATAGTGATGAAAACTTTCTTAAAAAGGTTATTACTGGTGATGAAACATGGGCTTATGGTTATGATACTAAAACAAAACAACTATCTTCGCAATGGAAGCTCCCATCCGAGTCTCGGCCGAAAAAGGCCCGTTAAAGTCGAAGCAACATCAAGTCAATGTTGATTGTTTTTTTCAATTATGAGGGCGTTGTGCATAACAAATGTGCTCCTACAGGCCAGACAATCAACAAAGAGTACTACGCTAAAGTTCTGAAAAGATTGCGTGATGCAATCAGGAGAAAACGATCGCAACTTTGGGAAACCGGTGAATGGCTTCTTCATCATGATAATGTGCCAGCGCACGCATCAAACCTTGTACAGCAGTATATATTAAAACACAGTGTTGCGCAGCTCCGCCAGCCTGCATTCAGTCCCGATATAGCTCCCTGCGACTTTTGGCTGTTTCCTCGATTGAAAATGCCGTTTAAGGGACATCGTTTCGAAGATAAAGAGACTGTTGAAACTAATGTGACGAATGCACTAAAGGCGATTCCGAAGTCTGACTTTTAAGAGTGCTTTAATAAGTGGAAACATCGATATAAGCGTTTTCTTCAATTAAGTGGGGACTACTTTAAAGGATCCCACCCCCCGAATGACGAAGAATAAATCAAGCGCCGAGAGATCGAGGTAGGTCGGATACTTTTGGGACAGCCCTCGTAAGTCTCGCCACTGTTCGCCAGCGAGACATAGCCGTCTTGGAGACGAAATCAAGACGAGCAAAGTCGAACTCGAGACGAAATATTTTTACGCGGGACACCACACAAATACTCATATTCTGCGACCAGTTCGCTCTCGTATTCTAAAATTTAAGCTTAACCTCAAAATCTTTAAAAACAACCATCGTATTTTAAATCAGCAATGAAATTTGATATCAAATTCTATGCTTCAAAGCAATATCACTTACTGCTAATGTTTCGCCATCTTGTATTCTTATGGCCCCATGAGTGTGCTCTATGGCGCAGGATTTGGCAAGCTGGTCTTAGTCTGTTTGAAAATGTAAAAGGAAGGAAATTTGAACTGGAAACCCATAAAACCTTGATCCCCGGCGGTGCATTCTTTTATGAATTTGTACAACTGAAAACACATAAACTAATTTTTATTTACACTATTATTTGTGACAACGTATTTAGTATCCCGAGTAAAAATATTTTGTCTTGAGTTCGAGTTGACTCGCCTTGAGTTTATCTCCAAGACAGGCGAGACTTAGTAGACGAAAACGTAAGGCTTGAGTTTATGACTATGGTTCACGGTGTTAAGCCGAGAAGTTTAAGTCTTGAGAAGTAAACAAATTTTTTTGAAATAAAAATTATATTACCAATTTATGGCTTTTACATCTTCTAGGGTCGAAATTACAGAAGTTTTCTTTTTTGAATTTCTTGTCCATTATTTTCCGACCTCTATAAACTGTGGACCCCACAGACAGCTCCTGCGATTTTCAGGATTCAGGTAGCTATAGTTAGGGCCAAGCAGTTGGAATCTGAAAAGATTTATAATTTTACGTCAGATAGAAATTGTAATTTTGTAATAAATGATTCGCTTGTTCAAAATTCGGAACCTATCAGTCTCAAGAACTACATGCATTTAAACTTTTCATCAAAAAGATGAAAACAGTGATTTTCTACAAATATCTAGTGAATTGTTGGGCACAGCAAAAAATGGATAGCATTCTTAGATTTGCCATCCTAAGAGCATAATTATTGCAGTTAAACAAAATTCTTGATGCATAAAAAATAAATACCATGGAGATAAATAATGAATAGTAAATAAAGTCTAGCTCGTGGCTAGGCGCGAGACTTACTAAAACGTATTGGCTACATCTTGGCAATGTCTTGGACGAAGACTTAGCTAAGATGACTTATTTTTTATCCGGTAATTGAGTATAATTTTTTTATCTGTGCACGTCGGTGGCAATGGTACAATTGTGAAAGTTGATGGCTACCGTCACGACTGTGTACTGGCCATCTGTGAACGTCTACATTTTGACGTCCACACTTGGGAGGCACGAATATGTGCACGTGAACTGCTGTGAAGGTACAGTATGTTCACGTGAGCTGCTGTGAGGGTACAGTATGTTCACGTAAACTTAAGTAGAGTACCATATAATACAATCAGATTTTTAAATTTCAAGTCAAAGTGGACAGATTAGATACTCCCAGATGTGCATATACACAGATGGAAGACTCCTATCTGTGCACGTCTCAATTTTAAGGGGTACATAGTGCATGAAGCTACTATGTACTTAACGAACTATGCACTCGAGAGCCGGTGGTACGAATGTGCACGTATTTCACCATGGGAAAACAATTTAATCGTGCATAAATGAGACACTCCAAACTGTGCACGTCGAAATTTAGGCATGCACAGATTGTGCATGTATCCTATTTGTGCACGATTAACTTTCGCGTGCGCAGTTGGGATTGTCCCATCTGTGCATGTGCACAGTTGAGTCAGTCACCAAAATCGTGTACAGTTGTACCACGTGCACATTTGTGACAGTGGCCAACGCGTGTACAGTTGCGCCGCTGGCCCTCGAAGTGCACATTTGAACTCGTGTACAGTTGCAACCCTCGCGAATTGATATGTGTAGAGTTGGGTGCTTACCATCTGTGGATGTACACAGATTTCAGTCTCCCGCCTGTACGCGTCAATCGTTAATAGGCGGCCATCTGTACACGTTGACATTTCGCCATGCACATTTGGAAGTTTCCCATCTATGCACGCCGAAATGTAGACGCGCACAGGCTTGGTCCGGTGCACAATTATACCTGTGGAAAGGCTCATTTAGTTGTTAGACAAAAATTCTACCTGTGACGAGTTACGTGACTATCTTTCCCTAGGAGACGTTAGAAAGAGGTGAGTGTTTGACCAATATTACTTTTGTGATCAATAACAGGAGTGCCTTTGATGCCCTGCGAAATATTGGAAAAGGACAGGGGTTTGGCCAACGTCATTTCTATGACCAGCCATGAGGTACCTTCCCGCCTCAATACCGCCTGGTATAGATGAGATTCCATATGAAGTAAAGGAATATGAAGGGACGGAACTAGAGGAATGGGCATGGATAATATGTAATCGAGTATGGAGTGGATAGGGATGGCCATAATAATGAAAAGAAGGAGTAGTGATACCAATAGTGAAGGGAAGAAGGTTAAAGATTATAAGTTGGCGACGCTGATGCCAACACTGTATAAAGTATTTGTAACTGTTTTGTCGAAAATACTGAAGAAAGAAGTTGAGGGAAACTATCTAGTAAATAACAGGATTAAAGGGAAAAGGGGGCAATTATTGCAATGTTTGTAGACTAGAAGGCCGCGTTTGACGCATTAAACCGAGGCAAAATAGGAAAAGTTATGTTAAAAAGAGGATAAGACAGGGATTAATAAAGAGATTATTGGCCATTTTTAGAGAGACAAAAAGCAGGGTAAAGGTAGGAGAGCAAGGAGAAGATAGTTTCTGGTTGCTGAGACGATTGAGGCAAGGATGTCTTCTAAGCCCACTTTTATCTAATATATTAATACCAGACCTGGAAGAAGAAATGAGGAGTAAATTTTGGGGAGAAATTAGGATAGGGAAGGAAAAAATATATACACTGGCATACGAAAACGACATAGAGCTGATGGCAATGGATGAAGAAGGGATGGTCGGATTAATTACAGGATTAGAGAAATACTTAGTTGCGATAAAGCTAAATTTAAATGTAGAAAAGACAAAAATAATGAAGGAAAATACAAATTAGGATACAAATTAGAAGGAAAACCAATTAGGAAGGAAATAACGTTAGAAGTTTAAATATTTGGGATATATCTTGCAAACGAATGGAGATCATAGAGCTCATAGAAAAGAAAGGATAAAAAAGCAGCAGGGGTATTGAAATAAATATGGGGAATAGGAAACAGAAGGCTAAAAAAATTGTAAAAGGAGAATGTGGTTATTTGATACGCTGGTATGGCCGGCATTAAGTTATGGGGCAGAGATACGGGGATGGAAAGAAAGGAAAGATATTAAGAGTTCACAAGAAAGGTATACAAGGTGGACATAAGAGCTCGATTGGAGGACGTCAGGATGTATGGTGAGAAAAGAAGCGCAAAGGAATAGATTAAGTATTAGAGCGGGAAAGATCGCATGGAAATTTGAGACGAAGCTAATAAAGGGAAAGGGAAACGATTTGGCAAAACATTTTTTGATGGAGGTAGAAGAGAAGAGTGGGGGCTTGAGTGAAGGACTTCAATGCTAGAGACATAGAGGACGGGACTAGAGTAAGCTATGAAGAATTGAAAAGAAAAGACAGGGAAATACATTTAATAGGAAGATGGGGGCTGATTGAGGAATCAAAATACAATAAATGGTATAGGATGATAAAAAGGGAAGGTTTACCAAAGTATTTAGAAAAGGGAGGGTAGAGAGGAGGCGGTCCAGAATAGCAAGATTTAAATTGGGAAACGAGGTAAGAGAGGGGACGTATTGAGAAAAGGCAGAGAAAAGACAGTGTAGAATATGTGAATGGGAGGAGGAAACATGGGGGCACGTATTAGAAGGTTGTAGGAGAGAAATGAAAGATAAAGGAAGCTGTCAAAAGAATGTGGTATAGATTGCAAGTAGTGCATATGTAATAGCATAAGTAGACTAAGATGCGTTTGAATTTTTCTTATCTCTCTCTCTCTCTCGCTTCCATTCTCGCTTTCGATGGAGCTTTCGATCTTATGATGGAAGTTCATCTTTTGTCCCTAAATATTTTTATATTTTCCAAGCTGCATTTCAGCAAGAATACTAAGCTAGACCATCAAAAGTCGGTCGGCGCAACCCTCCAATAAATAAATAAATAAATATATATATATATATATATATATATATATATTTAATTTTATCTGAAGATAGGAATGATTATTGGTGTTCCCAATGACCCAGAGCTTGTGGATATAAGTTTTATAGGACATCTAGATACCAGAGAGACCTACACATAGCTGGGCATGCCTCAAGGCTGCATTCAGAACGTAACATCAGTGAAAGAGTCTCTCCGAAGCAGATACAGGAATCTTCTTTCTCAGATTTGGTCTTCAAATCTTTCAGCGATTACACATCTCACGCCGTGAAGGTGGACGCGGACTTCTGAATGTCCAGTGTCTTTATAATATAATTGTTCTAAGTACAGCTTACACGGTTACAAATGGCAGATGTTCTATTCTAAAAAATTTCAAAAACCACGAGATGATTGGCAAAGGAGCTTTCCTTCAAAAAAAATACTGAGCAGACCGCCGAGAACCTTGGCCTGAATTTTGACATCAGAAGTGAGGAAAGCACATTACTTCATCTAGATGCTTTACTTCTACACGCCGAAGTAAAGAAAGCAGAGATTGGGAAATTCCATCAACAGCTTTTAGACAAGAAAGTGCACGGAAACTTTCACAGAAATGAAGAAGAACAGTCCTTGTCAAAAAGCAAAATTTTGTTTTTCTCAGATTATCCGCGCTTAATTCAGGTACAGAGAGTTTCATTCTCGGATACTAGGTTAGTGTCATTTCCACCTCATTTCCACCGTGGCCGAATTTTATGTCAAGAAGTTTCCAGCGGTAGGTGCAGAGCATGTCAGACACACACTGAGTACCTAGAACACATGCTATCTGGGTCTCCCAGCCACACGGTGTTATCATGCGGCCCTAAGAGTGAACATCTTTGTCGTTATTGTGGTGCTGACCGCGACACTGCCCTGCTAAAAACTCCGAGGGAGATAGAGTGAACAATTTTTGAGAAAAAAATTGTCCAAAAGGAGACAGAAGTTTTCGTTGCAGACTCAAGGCCGGACATCGCACCAAGCCTTCATGAAACGAATTATATTCGGGTTCGAATTTTTGGCTTCGGCAGACCACGACATCGTTGCCAAGGAGGCGAAAAGGGAGGAGAGATAATAATAATTTTCGCTGTGATCTGTGCTCTCTGAAACCATCACTGATTCGTAACCATAAAGCCATACTCACATGCCAAACATATGCCAGGGCACTTGCGAGATGAATGCACAAAGCTGTCATGCAGGCCATTCATTGTAAAAAGTTTTGGGTAAAACTGTTGAAAACCCTATACATACCATTAATAACATTTTTCATGCATTATAAACTTTCTACCTTTATTACATTATCATCTAGAGAAGGTATTTGATTAGTGTAAAATTTGACCCCCCCCCTCCCCGGTTTTTGTCGAATGTCCACGTTTTGAGACCCCCTGCGCCTGAAAAACAGGCCTGTCTATCTGTATGTCTATATCTATATCTGTATGTCTGTATGTATGGCTGTGAGCACGATAACTTTCGAAAAAATCAAAAGATTGGATTGGCCTTTGGTATACTCTTTTAGCGTCTCAAATTAAAGGTCAAGTTCGTTATCCATCCATTTTGGATTAAAATTCAAAAAGTGAGCACATTTTGAAAATTTTTGAGACCACATGTTTCAAGATTTGAAAATTCTATGCACAGTTATTAGTAGTACTCAAATAGGCTAACGATATCAAAAAGTCAAGAGGGGAAAAACGTTGGTTTTTGAAAGCCTTACAAGATTATCATAATAATGTTTTGAACTTCTACGAAAGATAGACACTTCAAATTTTGATCGCAGAAAAAATAATAAAAAAAAAAATATTCCGTTTTGCGGTCAAACTATGCGAGATACGAAGAAAGATGTTAAGACAAAAATTGTGCAGCCAAAACAGATCTACAAATTTGTTATGAATAACTTTTTTTAGGACGCGTTGTGTTTATTTTATTCGTAAAAACTGACATAA
>JAAAKG020137171.1:0-12978 GCA_010014905.2 Druon quercuslanigerum
AATCTCATGTCGATCGCGTTAATTTTACTCTTATCTTTTTCTTGACATGTCCATGTCTCGCTGCCGTATAGTACAGTCTTTTTTTAAATTCAATTACTTGATTGAAAGTTGAACTACATAGTTAAAAATTTATGTTTACTGGTAAAAGTTCATCATTTTAGTTGAAAACTTATTTCCACGGTTGAAAATTCAACTATTTTATTGAAAATTGATCCTTTTTTGTAGAACATTAATATCTTTGGTTGAATATTCCTTTTTTTTTAAATTCTACTACTTGGTTTAAATTGTACCTGTTTGATTAGAAATTCTTTCTGTTGCTTAATTATTCCTCTTTTTAGTTGAAAATTCATCTTTTTTTTTTAAAGTTCATCTGTTTGATTGAAGATTGAACTATTTGATTGAAAACTCTTTTTTCGGTTCAAAATTAATCTTTTTTACATGCAAATTTAACCTTTTGATTGAAAATTCTTGTATTCTTCTGAAAAGTTTTCTTTTTGAATAAAAAATAATCTTCTGGGTTGCAAAGCCATCTTTTTAGTTGAAAATTGACCTTTTTAAGATGCAAATTCAACGGATTGCATAATTAAAAATGACTGCTTTCATCAGTGAGTCAAATTGAATGATTTGAAAAGTCTATTTTGACAGATTTGTCAGTCATCGAGTTCGCAGTATTTGAATAAATAAAAATGCACTTCGAATCATTATTTTTTAGTTAATACATCATTTTATTTGACTAAAAGCTCTTTTATTGTTGATTGAAAAATAAACGTTTTTAGTTTGAAAAATGAACTTTTTGTTTAAAAATTCTTGTATTTGGCGGCAAAATTTTTTTTTGTGAAAATGTAATCTTTTGGTTTAAAAATTAATCTGTTTGTTTGAAAAATTATCTTTTCAACATAAAAATTCAACCGATTAGATAATTAAAAATGATTGATTTCATCAGTGAGTCAAGTTGCCTGATTCAAAAAGTAACTATCGTCTGATTTATCAATTGTAAAATACGCTTTAATTAAATCCGTCAATTTGACTTCGAATCACTCACTTTTGACTGATCATTTGATGTTGGCAGTGATAAATACAATACTGAAGATAAAGTAATTAACGGTGGCTGAGGCTTTAATGGAAACTAATGCAAAATGTTTTAGGGAAACTTGATACTTTATGCTGGGAATGCTTTTTTGGTGGTTTGAAATTTGTGAGATGCCTTAACGACTTTTGATCTACTTAAACGCCTATTTAGGATAGATAGACGATCCATAATTCAAGAAAGTCATGAACAACTTCAGGAAAAGTTACTATGAAATTGGGAGTTTCCGTAGCACCTTAAGTGAAGGCATACCTCCAATACCTAGGTATGATCAAAATTTTGATCACACCCAAGTTAGAATTACGGGTCTAAAAAGTTAAGATTTAGAGGTAAGAGTTTAAAGATGAAAGGTTGTAGCTTAGAAACAATAAGTCAAAATACAAGAGTCACTGGTTTAAATGGTGGCGATGAGAGGTAAAAGGTCATATGTAACATGTCAAATGTCATATGTAAGTGAAAGGCTAGATTTCAGAGGTGAAACGTGAAATATCAAAGATGAAAAGTTATGAGTCAAAGCTGTTTCTCTCTCTTTTCCATCTCCCCTTCCCGTCTCTGATATTCTAAAAAATATCCTTCAAATTAAGCAAATTTTCGTTTTCATTAATTTCTTTTAGACAACACATCAAATGTCGTAGACGAATTTCATGAAAGACAGACATATTTCTCCTCAGTTAAAATA
This sequence comes from Druon quercuslanigerum, assembly GCA_010014905.2. Taxonomy (NCBI): domain Eukaryota; kingdom Metazoa; phylum Arthropoda; class Insecta; order Hymenoptera; family Cynipidae; genus Druon; species Druon quercuslanigerum. The sequence continues at coordinate 1,767 of JAAAKG020137171.1, forward strand.
TGCTCTTGGAAGCATTTAATTTAGCCATAACGTTTCTCTTGCATGTTGTGCCTAATGACAGGTGAAATTGGCAAAATAAAAGTACATCAGTACTTGGTCCGTGAGCATTTGCAGCCGGGCTGAAGTTGAAACTTTCCATCGTTGAAAATCAGGGTTCTGCGGCGGAATTAAAAATAATAAAGGTGGAGCAACGTTGCGAAACTTTTTCCTGGCAATTTGTTGGATAAGAGGATGCTGTGCGTTTCCAGCTACAGTGTGGGAAACAGCGAGTTCGGGTGGGAGGTACCATTCCGCCGGGTTGGTCTGACCCCCTAATTACATGGTACAACATATGCCGAGTGAAGGAGGTTCAGGGGTCAGGGTTATTCGAACCAGCGCAAAACACGCTATCAGGATGTATCGAAAAATCGACCGTCCAGAATCCTTGTAAAGATGCATATCACAAATCCATATCAAAATTACACATATGCAGAAATGAATCGCAATAATCATAATTGATTTGTTGATTTGAATAATAATCATCCATCATTCAAATTTTTGAGTGCTTCATTTGTGTAATGTAAGAGTTTAATTCAATAATTTAACAATCATTCATTTTAAAGGATTTAAGTTAAAACATTGAAACTAGTGATTTTTTCTACATTTGTGTAGAAACCTTTTAAAATTGAAGGTCAAAGGATCGACAACTGTAATTTGGCGATTGTGAATTCTCTTTTGTTAAAAGAGCGTCTAAGGCGCGCGAATCTTAGTTCTCGCGCTACGTTCTCGGTCTTTGTATTTCACCCACATTTGTGCACACACCTATTAAAATTAAAGGTCAAAGCATTAGCAACTGTAATTTGGCAATTATTAATTCTCTTTTGTTAAAGCTCTCTCGGCTTTAGCGAACACATCCTTATTACGTATCTCGTGCTTCGCACTCGATTTTCTATATATTACATTTATGTATGTACCTCGGTCTGGGATTGCTTATTCAGATATTTCAAGATAAAAGTACAAATTGTATTTATTATGATTACTTTACTACTTTTTTCTCATTTTGCATTAAATTTTATTCTTAGCAGAGCTGAAAAATGTATCATTTCATTAAATTTATATAATTAAAAATTCATAATATGCATTGCTATTGAAACATATATGTACTTTTATTGCCTTGTTTTTATAATTTTTTGTATGTTTTTATTTTTTTGCGATTAAACAAAAGCTACTCGTTCTGTTAAAAATTATTGATAACGCATTTATAGATCCTTTTTGGGTGAACAACTTTTGTGTCTTAATTTTTTTCCATACCTCGTGCCGTTCTCGAAAAAATTCAATTTTTTTATTTTTAATATTATTTTTAACGGCTAAAAAAACTGCGTATCCTTTGAAAAAATTATGCAGGGCAATTTGCAGCTCTTTTATGGATGAACAACTTCTGTAAATTAATTTTTTTCATACTTCATGTCGTTTTTCCAAAATTCAAATTTGTTTATTTCTTATGTTGTTTTTTACAAATAAAACAAAAAACGCGCACCCTTTTGAAAAACAATTTATAACAAATTTGTAGCTCTTTTTTTGTTGAACACCTTTCGTCTAATTTTTTTCGTAGCTTGTGTCGTTGTTGCTAAAATTTAATTTTTTGTTATTCTCAATGTTGTTTTTTACGAATGAAACAAAAACTACTTATCCTTTAAACAAGTGTTTTATAAAAAATTGGTCTATCTTTCCTCGGTGCAAAAATTTTGTTGAATCGTCTTTTTTCGTATCTGGCTTGGTTTGGCCGCAAAATGAAATTATTAATTTTTGTTTATTTTGTGTCCCATAAAAATGAGATTTTTTTATTTTTCAAGAAATTTCAAAAATTTTCCTCTACTTTTTTCGATTTAAAACTGGCATAACTCTGGCAATTTTTTTTTGTTATCAAAAAAAGTCATCGGGATAGAATATTTGTATTTTCGTGTACTATAAAAAGCTGTACATGGAATTTTCAAATTTGAAAAAATTGGTCTCAAAAATATTGAGAATGGTCTAATTTTTTGAATTTGTATCCAAAATAGCTGGTTAGCGAAGTTGATATTTTTTTCACACCCTAAAATGTGTGCCAAAGCATAATCCAATTCGAATTGTCGTTCAAAAGTTTTCTAATATGCAGAACACAACGACATCGGCAACGACAGACAAACGGACACCGGCGTAAAAACTATTTCTTCGGATTCAGGGGGTCTCGAAACGTGGAGATTCAAAGAAATTCGCGATAGTCAGTTTTCACATCAAACTAATCCCTACTCATCATGGTGAGGATGTGAAAATACTGAAGGGTTTTGAATGTTTCGTTTTTATGCATTGTGCTTAATTTTCACGCTTTGAATTTAAGCTGCTCAAATTAGAAGATTCTAATAAGTCGGATAAGAGTGCATAATAGTCGTGTAATGGCTAGTAGCATTTTCGTTTACGGTTGCATTTCTGTTGAATTTTTTCATACTCGATGCTCTGTATTAAAATTTTTACTGTCTTCAAACTACTCGATTTTTCAATTTAATTCGGTGTGCAAACATACATAAAAAATATATTGACAACATTAGCAATTACGAAAACATGAGATTTTATATAAAACAGGTTTCCTTTAAAAACTCATTATTGTTCAAAATAAATGTATATATGCTTAAAAAGAAGAATAGTTAATTTAATGTGCAAGTTAATTGTTTAAAAACAATTTATATAAGCAAATGCTTCAGTATAGTATGTATATATTTAAAACGCTGCTGATTTCTTACCTAAAATGCCTTACATTTTGTATTAGATTTGTACTTAGTCATGACTTATCATACGTAAATAGTTGCTATATTTATAATCAGTTGTATTAATTATTTCCAATTTTGGTTTTTACATTTTCATCATAATGAGAAGGGATTATTTTTGTGTGAATACAGACTATCGCGAATTTCATTAAATATCCACACTTCGAGACCCCCTGAATCCGAAAAAAACCGGTTTTACGATGTTGTCGTCTGTCGTCGTTGTCTATATACTGAATAACTTTTGAAAGACTAATCGGATTGGATTGTGCTTTGGCACACATTTTTAATGATACAAAAAAAGATCAAGCCCGTTTACAAAATTTTTGAATCCATTCTTGTTTTAATCATACATAACAAAATACTAAAAAGTAGAAATTTCACATTAGGCTCAAACTGTGCAATATAAAAAAAAATGAATTGGCAAGAATTATTGTACTAATCAAGACGTACAAATTTGTTCTAAATTATTTTGTGGTAGTATGTGTAGTTTTTGTTTTAGTCGTGAAAAATAACATGAGATATAAACAAATTGACTTTTAAAAAACGATACAAAATACAATAAAATATTTAATACCAGAATTGTTTGCCTAAATCAGATATACAAACTTTATTTCTATAATTTCTTTACAGGGCATGCATTTTTATTAATTATGAAATCAAGACCATGGAAATTATACATTTTTTAGGTTAACGAGAATAATATGTTTGATATAATATATATTTAATGTAATAGAGTTGAAAATAATATAGAAAAATTCGTGTTTTAGAAATATTTTAATTGAGTGTAAAGATCGAGACACGTGATGAGAATTCATTTGTTAAAGCCGAAGGAGCTTTAACAGAAGAGAAGTCACAATCATCAAATTCCAATTGTCAATGGTTTGACCTTTATTTTAAAAGGCTTTATGCACACATGCTAGGAACGTACAGAGGCCGAGCGCCTAGCGCGAGACAAATACATATATTATTAAGCGCGAAGAGCGAGACTCGACGGACGCGGCATAGGCGTGCTTGAATTTGAGAACCAAGCCAGTTTCGCGAATATCGTGCGACGAGAATGTGCCAGCACATCTGTCAGATTGTTCACTCTAGGTTTTCATTTCCTCTTACCCACTTAACACAATTGAAAGTTTTTCAAAATTTGTTATCAATCACGAACAATTTGTAACAGGAAATACATTTAATTTTTTCTAACAAATATATGAAACAAGTGCCCCCGAGGAGAGCTTATACATAGAAATTTTTGTTAGAAGCATTGATAGAAAGCTTGTTGATAGAAGCATGTTAATACTAATATTAAATCAAGATTTTCAGCTTATAATAAAATTAGAAAAGGTTATTAACAGCTTACTTTATAAATACGTAATTGTTAATGATTTTTACTTGAGTAAATGCTTTTTCACACTAATTGTCCTAATAGGTAGTATCTCAGTATTGAGGTACTAGTTTCTGCCAATAATTGATTATTAATGCGTCATAATACGTAATAGGGGTTTCTCTGTACCAGATTTAAACAAGTGATTTCCGCCCTGTTTATTTTTTGCACATTATTAAAAAATGTTCAGCCTTGAATACTTTTTATTCCATGGCTGGGACAAACTTTAGCTGAAAGCCCGCGACATGACGAGGAATTTTTTCTCAGGTAACTAAGATCTGAGAAGAAAATCCAAGGGCTACTAAGAACACCTTGTATAAAAAACGTATGAATTAAAAATACGAAAATACGCTACGTAATTAATGAAGACAAATGAAAAATTATGTTTAGAGAGAAATAGCTTTTTTCAGAAGATATAAAATGTACATGACGTCAAATGCCGAATAGGTATCGTAATTCAAACGAATTTCTGGTACCTGATGTACCGGTGTACATTACCCACGTGCGTGCGTTTAATATCTGCACGAAAGCAAAGCGTGAATAATTTCCAGGCCACGGGCCTCTCTCTCTCTCTTTCTCTCTCTCTCTCTGTGTGTTGTGCGTTGAGCAAGGTAAATAATAAATCCGCGCGAAAAAGTTTCTCAAGCCTGAGGCTACCTGCAGAGTCGAGTTGTGCAGTGTGCACGTATTGTATCTGTATAATAGTGTATACGCGATTGGGACGGATGCTTTATTTTCACATATCTGTGTTATATGCTCGTAAAAATGTGTTACATCTTTAATTATTAATTAAAGACTATAGCTACGCCCACCAAAATTCAGTGTGGATAGTAATAAATACTTTCGGTTAATTTTATCTGTAACCGAAAATTTTCAGAACCTGACAAGTATATTTTTAAATAATAATATGCATTAAAAAAAGTATCCAATTCGTAATTTATATGGCGCGGTTTGAGGAACTATCTCCGTTTTTGTTGACTTCGCAAAAGAATCAATTGAAAATTGCCATTTTCGTTAATCTTATTTTATTTTGTGCTTTGTTCTACAAAAAAAATGAAAACCTTTTTTTATTGACTTCTATCTTATTTTACCTAATCAATATACTTGATTTTTCTTTTAGGCCATTTCTTGAAGTTACTCGTTATCTTTTAAAATCCACTGGAAAATTAAAAAACAAATTTAAAAGCAAGACATCATATTTTATTTCTATCCATTTTCGGCTCAGTTATCAACGACATTAATCACGAAAAGAATGGTTAGAATGTGTCAATGAGACCCTAGTTAGAAGAGACATAAGAAGCCACAGAAGCACGAGAGCTTGCATGAAAAAATGCATGCACGTGAAAGAAGATAGAGAAGTACGCCAGGACAGAAAAGTATTGTTGCAAATAGTTAATAAAAAGAGAAAATGACGCCTGAAACAAAAGACTTTGGATACTAATGGACCAAAGTAGGTAATCGCACATGACGACTTTGTGACGATCTTTACTTGGGGTGATTGCTAGAGAGATTGATCAGCAACCTGGGTCGGAGCAGGGTCGCGGAATAGAACGCGTTGTTTAAATAAATAATACGAGAATTCTAGATCAAACTAAAAATTCGATAACCCCTTTCTCACACTACTCCCCTCCCTACCAAGTGAGTCACGCCTACCCCGAAAGGGAAACGGCTTAATGGTGTAATAATAAAATAAAATAATAATCAATTATAAGCTCACTTCGTCATGACTGATTGTGAGTTGTTTTTGCGAGGAAATTTATAAATGCACCAAAATTTCCGAAAAAATTGGTAGTGTCTGATATTTAAAAATTTGCGCAAATTTTTGGTACTTTCGTCATCGAAAAGTTTCCGGAAAATTTGTTTTCGCTGTTTGTCTAATCGAAAATTTCCTCAAGTTGCTACAGAGAATATCGTGTGCAACAGGTGCTGAAAGTAGGCAGTTGTAACTTCTTTGAATTTTACAGTACTTGACAACGGCTCATCTTCAGGTCGTTTCCGACTCCCTTGCGATTCGCCTCTGGCTCGTACAGCAAACTTCGCACTTGTGTGGATCTGCTTACTTTCTGCACTTGCAGAGCAATACGTTATTTTTTTATAAGGCAATAATTAAAATAACGTTTCAAACCATACTTTAATATGGCAGCCACAGAAAAACAACAATTTGCGAAGACAACAAAGCTAAATGGATATTAACAAATGTGGTGTCAAAATTTGTATTTATAAATATCTATTTAAAAAAATATGCTTTTGGTTTGACAGATACGAATTGGTTAATAAAAATAAAATATATATATAGAAATATTCTGTCAATGTCTATGTCTATGATAAGAATTACATCGTATTTTTATTAAGTTCCAGACGTCATATGACAAATTTTTTTTCTTATAATTTTTGGCTTAAATATTGTTCACAAAAATTAGAAAAAAGCCCAGAAACCGTTTCTGTATTCATTAAAGAGATTTCAGCAAAAAAAAACAACAGAAAACCCATGCTTGCAAAGATATTCGGTGAGTTCTACCCAGAAAGGAAGAGGGAAAGGATATGCGGTGAGTTTTAACTCAAAATGAAGAGGGGGTGCTTTTTTGAACCCCCCTATTCGAAAGCTACTTTGAGGGATTAAAGTTTTTTTTTAATTTTTCCATTTGCGGACAATAGCCAAAATTGAAAAAAACTGCACGAAAATTCGTTCAGCCAAGGATAGATGGTGAGTTCTAACCCAAACCGAAGAGGGAGCGACTTACCCCCCCCCCCTCCCAATATTCGAAAGTTATTTTGAAAACGTGTTAAAAAACATTTTTCTAAAAGATTTTCCATTTGCGAACAATAGCCAATATTGAGAAAAACCGCACGAAAACTCGTCTTGGAGAGGATATAGGGTGAATTGTACCCCAAAAACGAAGGTCTATATTTAAGACAAATTAGACCATATTTTAAAGCTTAAACTACTACATTTAGGACTTGTGGCATCAAAAGCAGGTTCTCTATAATATCACACCAATATAGATAAACAAAAATAGTGTAAGATTTGTTATTTAGCAGAAAGAATAAATCTGTGGTATAAATATCAAGGATATTTGAAATTATTTTTTAGACATATTATTAGTAGAATTTTTTGATTATAACGCACATAAAAAGCACAGTGCACTGAAAAGTCCGCAAGAACTAAGAAACGAACCCGAGATCGCAAGCACGCACTGAGTATTTACCGAACGTCTAACGCCCCAACCGATTCAGCTAACGGAACGCGTCAGGATGTCTCCGATAAAAATCATTAACACTTGTTCAATACTTCGAGGTACAAAGTCTGTTTAGATCCGAAACAATTATTTGACTAATTACTTTTTTTTATCTTTCTATGTCGTTAAATATTTGGAAAAAATTTTGGAACAGTTTAATATAAATTTGGCCCGTTTTTTAGAAGTATTCTACGTTATGCTCTTTAATAGAATTTGAGGCTACATATTTAAATTTGATTCTATGTTATTGATTACTTAAACGAATACAATGTCAACCTTTCCTATTTCAATAACAATATACTTTTATTTCCTTATTAAGCAAAGATTTTTAAAAAGTCGTTCAGAATCATAATTAATCCAATTACACTAAAAAATACAAATATTTAGTTCAAGATTCTACCTAATATTAATCAGGAAATAAGTTTATATTAGCAATAACAGTACTGGTTTTATAACCAATTGTATAACAATTGTGTTTGTCTGTACATATTCTCCAACAAATATGATTAAAAAATTAAAACAGTAAACATTTTCTCACGAAAAGAAATGATTTTCCCTCCTAAATCAAGTGGCAGACTCGTAAATAGTAATATTTCTCTAAGAAAATGTTTCAGAAACTCTCAATTGTTATAGTTCACTAACAAAAATGGAAAAAATGATTTTCTCCATAAAATGATGTTGCAAATAAATTAACCGTAATAATCTAATAAACACCTAATAACCATCAGTAAATTCAATTATAATTAGTAAATATATATTTCAATATATTTTTCAAATTTTTTATTTCATTCATAATATTTGTTGTTAGCGAAACAAAATATTTAGATCCTATAATTTTTTTGATTCTCAATCAGCTACATGATTGTGATAACACACACTCATTAATTATCCATAAAAATGTTTATAATGACTTATTAATCGAAAATATTTAGTAATTTTCCATGATGAATATCATTCTCACACAAATTTTCAGGATTATCAGTTAGGAGAATATATTTTTCCGTAATTGAGCATTGCAAAGAAGTATTTATTTATATATAAATAATTAATGACAATTAGGTTAGTTCTTGAATTAAATATTTTTGTTAATTGAGTGTGTATTCAGTCCTTAAGATGACCAATGAGTTCAATTAACCTAAGTAACAAATAAGTTTAACTTTATTTGCGTGCAGTTCGAAGATTGTAGGCTAAAAGATTTAAAATAGGGGTCTTGAATTATAAAAATGTAGGTTCTAAAGCAGGGGCTATAAGCCTAAATCGCGTCAAAGCAGGTTCTAATGAGGAGCTGCAACTTCAATGCAGGGTCTAAATTTCGACTCACGTATATTTCTATAATAGACATTCATAAATAAAAATCTTGATGCCACAGTTGTTAATATCCGTTCAGCCGTTTACGAGAAAAAGGTTAGTTATGTTGAAACAATATAATTTTCTTGTTATTAACTTTCACAACAAACATTTTTTCACCAGCCATAAGCTTCAGAAAATATCTTTTAATATGAAAACTATAAAAATATCAAATGAACAGCTTGAAAAAAGAATTCCAAATGCTAAGTAGCCAACTTAGAAAAGTTCAAACTCGACTAAAAATTCAAGGTTGAATAAAAAAAACTGGTAAACAGAACATTAAAAAATTTTTGATTTCGACTAATCTTCACCCATATTACAATTTACAATACTATGTACGTCGCTTTTTTGGCTCCGCAAACATTTGCATTTTGTGTGGCTTTGTGTTTATTGGCTAGGCGCGAGGCGATAATAGGATTTTGACAACATAAAGCTTGTCTAGTGATCGCCATATTGAATTGGCAAATAAGAGAGATGCGTTTATTTTGGTTTTTACAGGAAAAACTTGAATGTTCAATCTAAAAGATGTTTACAAATATTACATTTTATGATTAGAATTTTACAATTAATATAAAATAACAGTTAAGGGTATGAAGAATGGGAACATAAATATGAATTTTTCTTTTTCTTAGTTAAAGCGTCATTTTGGGAAGAATTACACTGATGGCGATTACTGAACTTTTTTTGTGCTCTTTTAATTATTATCATTAATTATAGATAGTTAGAAGTTCCCTACATTTTTTTTTAATTTCCATAGGTAACCAAATTTCTTAATTTAACAAACACGGAGTTCTTAACCTTAACTTCGACCTTAACTTAAATGATTCCCAAACTTTTGCTGATAGGGAAATAGATTCTTTTTTTAACAATAAAATGAAAATTTCAACTTTTTCTCATTTTTAGTCGTAATAAAAGGGATACCTAAGAAACCTAAAAATGAAAATATTTCGATTTCGTCAAGAGCACTCTACTTCTGAGCTGGCGATATTTTCACACAGAGGAAGCATATTTTATAAAAGAAATATTTATAAAAGCATACCAATAAAAACTGAGATCTTTTCTACAATTTCCACGTATATCAATCTTATTTATCTGATCATTAATTTCACTTGTCTACATTAATGTGGATAATAACATACCATGAATAAATATTCTCTGGTCGATATATATTTCAGAGTTAATAAACTTGTTTTCAATACCGGCTTAAGTCGTGATGCGTATTTATGATTAAAGAATTTAATCATGACATAAGTTGGACTTGAAACTTAAACTAATGTGGCCTAGGATGCCGGAAAACCTGAAAAGCAAGTGGTGCTGTAGCTGACTCGTGAAAAAATGGGTGGAGGGTTTATTTAGTATTTACTTCTGAGTTCCGAGTTTTCTCGAGAGACGTCAAGAAGCACGGTATGCCAGTCGAGGGCGAAAGGGTCATTTTTTCAGAGCAAGTTAGCTACCCTGGAATTTTAATTAAGCTTTTTTTGCGACCCGCTCAATCCCTGTTCCGTTATGCTATATAGAGTGAGCGTCAACCGTGTTTTACGTCTATACGCGAGAAACGTGGGCATTTGAGACTAGAAGGGCGAACACGTGGGAACCGCGGGTAGTTTTAGAATTATCACTCAAAGCTGCTCTCTTAATCTCTCGCTTTTTCATTTTTTATCACGATACAAAAATTCTAATTATTCTTTTATAGGAAATTTGTTGAACTTTCCAAAGAAAGCGTAGAAAGATGGTGTTTATTTGAGCATTTCGGTATATTTTCATAAATAAAGAGACATTTTCAATAATAAATTTTAGGCTATTTTATTAAGATTATGGAACTGTAAGAAAACTAATAGGGGCCATTCAAAAACTAAATCACTCTGCCAGGGGCGGGGGGTAACACGTTTTGTGACGATTTGTGACGATTTGTAACGATTTGTGAAGTGGACGGGGGGAAACGCAGAATGTGACATAACATGTCAATAAAATTTTGTTAAAATGCTTGAAAAAATTTAAAATATTATTTCTATTTTTCAAATAAAGCATATAAGACTTTAAACTTTTTCTCCTCTTCCTCTCTTTGACTCCGTTTTGAAGACTGAATTAATAGGTTTCTTATAAGAAAATTAAACTTTTTTTAGTTAAAAATTACTATTTTCGGTTGAAGATTTAATAATTATAATGATAATTCATTTAATTTTTTTTATTAGAAATTAATTTTTTGAATGGAAATTTAACTATTCCATTTTTTCCTGTAAATTAATCCTACTTAGTAAAACTACTTTGCTGAACATTTATTTTGTTAGTTGAAAATTGAAAAATTATTTTTGAAAATTCGTTTTAGCTAAAAAATCAAATATTCGGTTAAGAATTAATGTATTTTGTTTAAAATTCATTTTTTGGTTAATAATAACTTCTTTGATAAAGTAGATATTTCGGGTTTCAATCGTGTACAAAACTACGAATTTTGCCGACGTTTCGTGAACATTGCA
>JAAAKG020137172.1:0-12976 GCA_010014905.2 Druon quercuslanigerum
ATAATCAGGTAAGGATTTTGAAATTATATTACTAAGTGTTTTTGCTAATATGTAAGTTGGAGTGTTGATAGAGGAAAGTACTGGTACTAGGATTAAGAAATTTCTTAGCCCTCCATTTATTAGTTAAATTAAATAATAAAAATAATAATATATATGATAAAAAACATAACTATTATAACATAAAACATTACAGAAAACATAAACAATAATAAAAAACCATTTTGTCTGGAGTTGGTCGATTTGACTATTGTCTACATACATGCAATTTGATTAAGCTGTTTGATCGATCTCAGAAGAGAGCAGAGAGGACAACTCTTTTAACAGAGATAGAGAAAAAGAGACAAGGTTTGGAAATGTCTACTCTTTTCACTATTGAGAATACGTCTGACGTTGAAACGGAGTAGGCGCAGATTATAGCCACAGCTGACGCATATAACGCAGGCTTTGAAGTGCATTCTCGGCTGCGTTCAAAACCTCACATACAAATGCGGCAACGATTGGAAGAAACGGCTAAAACCGCTGATCGATTCGCAGTATCAAGTGTTGCCGCCACCGCAATTGCTTCTTCTAGACTAGACTGGAAACAACTCAATTCTAAAGAAGCTCGGAAGTATCTCTCCTTGCACTATACTTAGATGGTAAGAAAAACGAAACAATTTATTGCGAAAATGAAGACGGTTCTCGCAAAAGAAAATTAGTGGTAGAAGAACATATATCCCTTGTATCGTATCAGGTAGCAAATACATAGGACATATTACCCCCAGTAGCGGTTGCTGTGGATATCTGCAGCAGCATTTTGAGCTATCTTGATGAGAATGCATACGATTTAAGCAAAATAAAAGTTATTGGTGCTGATGGTGCATCTGTAAATACAGGTCATATTGGTGGTGTTAATACACTGATAGACAAACACTTAGGTCACAGTCTTCAGTGGCTTTGTCTCTTACATTTTAATGAACTTCCTCTTAGGCATCTCTTTACCCACCTTGACCGTAGTACAACGAGACCTGCTTCATTTTCTGCTCCTATAGGGAAGAAAATGAAGACCTGTGAGCAGAAAATAGTGGTGAAATTTAAGAAAATAGTTGTTGACTTACCTGATATAGACCCAGAATGTCTCAGTACTGATCAAAAATACCTCTTGGAAATGTGCCAAGCTATTTGCAACGGCATTATTCTAGATAATCTTGCGAATAGAGATCCAGATGCGCTTTTTCATGCTTGGTGGTACACTGCTGCGAATAGGATTCTTCGTTTATACGTGCCTGAACGTAATCCCTCCAAAAACCTACAAATTCTGGCAGAGTATATAATGAGAGTTTACGCAAAAGTATGGTTCATGATAAAAAAGAATTGTCAGTTTTATCATAGTGGCTTTCCCTGCATTCAAACGAATGCATTTGCACTGCATCCAGAAAACTTACTCATGGCAATTCTCGTAGATCTCAGGCAGCAAATAAGGAGACAAGCTGTGGATATTATCAAAAAAGATCGACAAAATCAAAAAGAGAACAATAGAAAATTTTCTATTTATAAAATTAACTTCAAGGCAAAGGATTATGAAGAACTCATTTACTGGGCCAATGTTACTTCTCCTTCTGCTCTGGCTTATCTTTTAGAGCAAAATATGGAGGAGGCCATTAAATCCTTGAATAAGTTCAAGGAGAAACTCCCTCCTTATTCCTGCCATACACAGGCAGTATATCGTATTGTGTAACTTGTCACACAGTCCTCAAAAAAAGTGTGTGGTCAGAAAGAAAGTGATGGCTTTATGAGAAATACCATATGGTCTCGGCTTAAAATAAAAAAAATTAGATCAAAGAAAAATTATGCTTGCAAATTCAAGATGCAAAGCTTCCTTATGGTTGGTTGGTTGGGTAGAGAGTGGGTGGGATTCGATATGTAGTCACCTTCACGTGGTGAATCCAGAGTCTTCTTCCTAAAATTATTTTCTGAAAAAGGGCGAAGAACTGCATGTAAATTCTATGGAAATGTGCACTTTTCCACTAAATTAGATATTGTAAATGAAACACTTCCAAGGAGAAATATAGTTAATAAAGACTTCGACTGTGCTTCTTTGATCTTTTTCTTCGATTTACATCACTTTGGCAAAAAAGGGGCACAGGAAGTGTGTTTTCCGAATTGCCTAAGCTTAAGGGGCTATACCACGTTTTTTTCTGGATTTTCGACGCCGTTGTGGGAACCAAAGATATTGTCCGATCGAAATGAAATTTTTCACAGGTGATACTGACAACAAACACAACATTTTCTACCCCGGCCGAAGTGGAATTCAAAAAAGTTTGTTTTTCGACCCACGCTAGTGTCCATTGCCTGGCCGCTCGAAGACTTGAAAAAAGGGGTCTCCACAAGCCTCAGGTGCCCGACACAGGATCGCCCGACCTTCTGCAAGATTTATGATTTTTTTTCGTCAGGAATCTGAGAGAAAAGTCTATGCCACGTCAAAAAAATCCCATTTGGAAGGTCTCGATTTCTAAAGCTTAACCCGGATTGGTATTGAATATTTTTTCTAGCTATATTAAAATAACGAAAACTAAACATTTACGATTTTGTTTCATAATTCTCCATTTTAGTAAATTGATTAGATCCAACCTATTGACCTGGGATCGCTTGTAGATACAGGATCTACGCTTAGAGGCCCCTGTATAACATAGTACAATTTTGTTCTATATGCGCAGTAATGGTTGACTTAAAATTACGTTTTTGTACATGATGTTTAAATAAGGTATATTTTTTTAATACTTGAAAAGGGTATTAGAGCAGAATAGAATTGATTTATTCCTTTCCGAGTTTCTACAATTTCAATATTCCTTGTCCATCCATATTATTTCTTTAAATCTTCTTGATTCGAATGAAATAAAATTACAGATAACTGGTTTCAATGAACATTATGAAAAAATAAAAGTAATAGTATGCATAATTTGTTTAACAACAAATGTACTTACACATCAATATTTAATTATCTAAGAATCTGGGCTACTAATAATGGTGCATGAAGTGTCAACGAGCAAACAGTGTAAAAATTTTAAAGTTTAAATATTTAAAAAATTATTTTTTTTTTCGGAAAATATAAAGCCTTTCCAAATTTCGATTGAGGGATACTTACCTAATGTAGTGAGTGTGCCAGATAGTGGTTGATTTCATAAAGAAATATAAATAACAATGAGGAAAATAGTTTCGTAAACATTAATGTGGAAATTTTTGCTCTTTGTCTTCTCATACACCACTTTCAAAAGCCAAAAAAGTGCACTTTGTAGCAAGAATGATATCCGCATTGTCTTTTATAGTTTCGAAAATTAAATTCCACTATTATTTTGTTATTAACTTTATAATAAATATCTGTAGACTATATTCAACAAAAAGTTTAGTGGCAAATGCATATTAATAATAAGATATGAGTTATGTCATGTATTTTACTGTGGAAAATGAGGCCGGAATTCATTTAAAGTCGTACAGTTATGCTCGAGGCACGGATAATAATTAACCATCAAAATATGTTGTTTTTGAAAGAGAACAGGCCACAAAACGAGGCCTTCCAAATGGCATTTTTTTGAGGTGTCATAGACTTTTCTTTCAGTTTCCCGTCGAAGAAAAATCATAAATCTTGAAGGAGGCCGGGCGATCCTGGGTCGCGCTGCACCTGTGGATTGTGAAGGCTAATATATTGTGATTAATATAGAACTTCATCGACTGTTTATTGGTCCGAGCTTAATCAGCATACTAAACACTTTATTTTAAGTCTTGATTCGTCTCGATATCTCTATTCAAGCCAGACACAATTTTTTCTTGCATTAAAAATTCTGTTGACGACAATTTGACACAATTGACTTCACAATTCGTGATGGGAATTGTTTGAAAAAATCTAAATGCAATGTAAACATCTGGAATAATCGACGATATATCAAAATCTACCATCCACTTTAGAATCTTTTAACATCTTCTAAATTTATGTCCCGTAATCTCGTTAAGAACCAAACATGTCTGTAATCTCGCAATAAGCGGAACTTCGTTTCTCCATTTCGATTCTGAGCTTGTCTAGCATAACTGAAAAGCTTTCAATTTTGAACTTTTCTCTGCGAGCTAAACTTGGAGAAGTTTCAATTCTGCCATCTGGAAGTTTTTTTCTATTGATACGTTTATCTTTATCCTGATAATGCTGCCTAACGAAAACTCCTAACGGTTTGGCCTTTTTATAATATCATCAAACTTATCACGCATTTTACTGAGAAATTTGACTAGCGATTTTAAAATATTGTCGCCGGTAACTAAGTCTAGCTCTACTAATCATAAAATTTTGATGGTTTTATTAATTCTGGAGGTTGGCTGCATCAAATTTGGTCTCAGGACTTTCATCGTCACTTAAAAAAATAGACAAAGCATCATATATTCCTTCATAATTACCAAATAAAGTCAAATTTGCATTTTCGCGACAAGACCACCGAGTTTTTGACAGACTTTTCAGGGACGAATTAGAGTGGTTCATCAGTATCTCCCACCGATGTGGAGATGGGATGAAAAAAGCATACAGAGCACTTAAAAATGTTTAAAAAGTGATAGCTTCAATGCAGACTTCAACAGTATTCTTTCCAATCAAATTTAAATACTGGCCTACACATGGAACGTACAATGTTAATGAATTAGAGTCCTTTATACGGGCTTGTACTCCAGCATATTTTCCAGCCATGTTCCTAGCATTACCATAAAATGGGCCTCTACCATTACTAATAGAAATGTTATTAGCATTTAGCGCTTCCAGTGTCACTTCAGAAAGTGATTTTCCAGTGTGACTTAATATTTTTAAGAATTGTAAAAATCTTTCATACACATGTCCATGTAAACAGTAACGAAAAATTATATAAAATTGGTCCTCGTGAGAAATATCTGGCGTTGAATGCGTAATAAGACCAAAGTATGTTGTCTCTTAATTTAGTCGGTTATGTGATTGAACACTTTATTAGCCATCCAATCAATAAACTCTTCCGCAATAGTTGTTGACAAAAACAAGACTTTACCCCGGCCTTTATTGCCATTTAATTCTATATGTTGATTTGAAAATGGATCAAACTTTGCAATTAGTTCCAAAAGCTCTAGGTTATTTCCATTATCAGAAGGTCCGAACTACTCGTTTGTCCCACGAAATCCAATATCACGTCCGCATAGAAATCGTACTACCTCTACCACACTCTGTAATACTTCCGTCCAATATTCAACTTCTGTTTTTATTTCTGAAATAAATATCTTATCGATACTAGGTGTGTTTTTGATTCGCGTACACCAAGCGATCATTCAGTTCTTATGTTTATTACTATTTGCGTGGCCATTAAGTTTTTCATGGGCATGTTTCCAATCTGAGAAACTATCCTTCACCAACAAATTTATTAAATTATTGGAAAATAATTTACAAGCATAGCAGAACACATTTCTTTTAGATTCATAGTACATCAATCATGTGCGTGCATGCGTTTCTTCATTCGCCAACGTTCTATCAAAGAGGAAAAGATTCAATGACCTCGTAAGTTTTTCAGATTTATATTGCCGAAAAGAAGCAGAGAAGTCACTATCTTTGCTTTCGAAATATTTAGACCCTTATTCTAGGGTAATTTACCGAATAGAAGAACTCATTTTTGGTCACAAAAGCTGGATCTTTGCTTATTTTGCCTATAAACGTAAATAAACGAATCTGTTACAAATTTTTTTTTTAATTGAATTTTTTCGATTGAAAAATAAAATTCAAAGGAAAAATTCAACGCAAAAAAGAAGAAAGAGAAAGGAAAGTTTTCTTTTAGATGGTAAAAACATAATAGTATGCCTACATCAAATTCCGAATTAAAAAATAAATAATATAAATATCTGGAAGCGTGTTCGAAATGTGTGAATTCTCATTTTGCCCTACAACATCTTTATTTTGTATATCTGCACTAATATCATTGCCTTTCACGTTAGTTATAATATTTATTCCGTCACTGTGTACATTGTTACTTTCAAATACTGTTGATAAGTTTTAATATTATTTAAAAAAATATTAAATCATTTTAAACAATTCTAATTAAAATTTTATTCAATTGCACAGTTTACTCAACTTCAATTTGTATTTTAGAAGACAGTTACCGGTGATTTGGAGATAAAATAAGTTGATAATTTTGGAAATTTACTTTCAAATTCTTCTCTACTTTTCTTTCGTTTCCTTTTTAATGCTCCACATTTATATTTTCTAGACATTTTTACGGTTTTTCAAACATAAATAATGCACACAAACTCGTTAAAATGAATAAAATTTATTTATAAAAAATGCAAATGTTTTATTTTTTTGGCGCGACAATTGAACTTTGTTAAAAAGTGGTTTTAAGATGATTAAAAATTAAATTTGCCGTAAATTCTGCTTTAATTCATGTTGTGAATCGTACTGAGGACCTGAGGTTCGATGAGTCACAGGACAGGGAGAATATGATCCCATTATTTATATTAAAAACGTAAACGTTTACTTTAACTGAGGTATCAGTATCGATGCGATGACCACGCGCAGTACATGTAGCTGTATAGCATATATCAAAAGCGAGAAATTGTTTGTAAAATGATTCAAGGTTTACAGGTTGTTGTGCCTCTGTAAACGATTATATCTATGCAAGGGATACTTTCAGACTGAATGGGGAACCTATATAACCAGGATATTTATAGGTTTTCCAGTCAGTATTTATAAAAATGCAGTCTTAAGCACAACCTGTGAAACTATCTATCCAGATTTTTTATTCGCTATTTCGAAACGAGAATAGAGAAAAGCGACTTGGAAATTTGGTTCCAAACAGTGTACGAGCAATATTTTGTTGACCTTCTAACTGCGGAATGATAAATGCTTTCCTAGCTTTACTGATACATCCAAATGGACTGAGATTTAAAAATATTTAGATCTACTCAAAGTCTCTAAAACAACCAAAGAATGTACTATTGGAAAAAGTCCTTCAATTAGTAGATTGCTTTGAGTACTAGCCTTTCAATGAGCATGAAGAGGTTATAATACCTAGCGAAAAAAAACCAAATCCAGTAATTGTATTAGAAGATGTGCCTTGTGAAAAACAATATAATATAAAAGAATTTTTTTCTATGCATAGAAACAAGGATGCTAACTGTTTTTACTTTAGTGAGACATATGCCCATATTCCTAAATATCTTGAACGTGACAATGTTTTTTCAGTTGTGTTATTTAAACAAGACGAAATAAATCTAAAGCATATTTATGATGATCATTTAAATAATGATTGACTTATTCAAAATTTAAAAAGATGTGTTTAGCTTGCTCGATTAATGACAAGTATGGAGCAGTTGTGATTTACAAGGATAGCAATCTTAACCAGGGTAGATATAGGAAAGGTTTTGATTGTTCCATATATGTGGAAAAGTAATATATACGTATATAATGATCATAATAGAAACAGTCACACTTTAGACGTTGATGCATCAAAATTTCATCGCGTGAGTAGAATCTTCATAATTAAACAAATATTTTACGTCGAATAGCTAGTGATATTGAATAAATTCGACGAAAAAATAGATTAATAAAGTTGGACAAAGAAATAGTTGAGCGTCACTGGAGAAAATTTTTAGTGATCTCATGAATATGAAAGATGAACCAATTAAAAGGAAATAAGAAGAAGCAAAGAGTAAAGCTGAAATAA
The DNA here is from genome assembly GCA_010014905.2 of Druon quercuslanigerum. Lineage (NCBI taxonomy): Eukaryota > Metazoa > Arthropoda > Insecta > Hymenoptera > Cynipidae > Druon > Druon quercuslanigerum. Next base: position 7,689 of record JAAAKG020137172.1, read on the forward strand.
GTATTGATGATGATGATTTGTGATATGAATCAATTAATGATGAGGAAGCAGCAGACGAGACTGAAGACCCCAGTAGTTTAGAGACAATAACTGCTAGTGAAGCGAAAAATAATTCAGAAACGTTCTGCATCTTCATGTATTGATGATGATGCAAACAATTATTTCATATTCTCAGGTGAAATAAATAGAAAACTGGATAATTTATATACAGAGAGAAAATAAACGAAAGATATATTAATGACTGGAGATTCACCGACAAGTTTCAGCCAGAACTATATTCATATGGGTAAGCTGAATTTTGCCAAAATTAAAGGATTGCTTGACCTTTTATTTCAAAACGTACCCCAAGCAACCTCTATAACCCCCAGTGATCCTAAAAATTATAGACAAAATATTATATCATTATCAGGTGAAGGTATGATCCCACTAAATTTGATTGCTAAACAGGAAAGTCGGATGGATTACATTTACTGGAATGATCCGAATTAATTGGTAGGTTGATAGGCCTACTTCTAGCGTCTCAAGAAGGTAAAAATCCAAGTGAAACCAACGAAATTATTTCAAATATCGAAGAACTACGACAATCTGGAATTATACCTGTATTAAAGAGTGTTTGTCAAGATTTTTATAATTTCCTTGATGGCTACCGATGTATTCGGACTTCATTCCAAGCGAGCAGAGAGTACAAGTCGAGGTCCCCCTGGAATTGGCTTCAAAGTCGTATTTATAGGTCATCATGACATAAATAATAAAAGGCTGTGTAAAGTGGCTAAAGCTCAAGCGCAATATGATGCTTTGTGTCTGAATATGGTGGAACGAATGATACAGCGTGAACTTCAGACTATCTACGATGTTACAGCCTCTTGGCGAACTGAAGTAGGAAATAATAAAATGATGATTTAAATACTTAAAAAATTCAACAGATAAACTTTTTAAAATTGCGAAAATTAATGCTGAACCAATTCAAAATCAAGTGTATCGAAATTCGGAACTGATTAGTCAATTAGACACCAGACTGAATGTACTCAAAATTTTAATTGAGAAACTGCACTTGATGCAGGTGCTGCACCAGCTGGGTGGAAAAAATGATCAGCGCCGAAATTTTGACATATTTCCAAAATTTGTCTGTTTCACTTTGGTTCACTTCTCGAATGTGAATGCATCTGACAATAAACTAATGAAAGAGAAGAGCTAGCCTCCTTTTAAAGACGCTTACCCTCCCTATCAAATTTATGATGACTTTGCACAATATTGTCCTACGTTTCATCATATGATGAAACATTGTTCTAGAAGATTCTATATTATAATCACAATCACGTTCGTGATATAATTTTTTACAACGCAAAATGCGTCATTGGAAATAACCTTGAAGTTGTTTACGAAAAAATTCTTTACAGAAATTGTGCATTAAAATTTGATGACGACGTTATCAAGAATGTTCTACCAAAATTAGCAGGGAAAGGAACCACTACAGCTGTAAAATATCGGTAAGGTAGATTTTCATGGTTTCTAAAAGTAATATGTTTACCTCTTTGTTTCAAAGTTCTGGAAGATTCTATACTGCGGCAGAATATTTTCCACAGACAGGAATTTTTATTTTAAAGTATTATTGATACGGCAGCAATAAATAAAATTTATATATCCAAAGCTGGATGCCATACGTAGCTCTGAATATCAAATGTCACCTAAATACTTGCATCTTTTGCGCATTAAAGAAACAAAAGCAGGTAATAATTAATATTAAAAACAGGATGCCACATGTAGCTCTCCATATCAAATGTCACCGTTATACCTACATATTTTGCTCATTAATTAAATAATAGCAGGTATTTTAGTTGAAGTATCATCTATCAGGAAGCCATAAATCAAATAATTAGTTAAAACAGGATGTCATACGTAGCTCTCCATGTCAAATGTCACATATATACCTGCATCTTTTTCGCATTAAACGAATGTTTTATCTAGAAGGAATCATTACATCATCCTTGTCTTTCTTGAAATAACCTTGGACCTGTTTACACCTCTACAGGCTAGAAGCTACTTGATTTCGGTAAGGTAGTCCTGAGTCGATTATTTTTTCCAAAGCATAACCACTTAATATCGAAAATACACGTTTCGTTGAAAACTTCCCCTATTTAGAAAAAATATAACTAAAAGGACCAGTAGTTATATGAAAGGTAGTGTCTATAAACGTCCATACACTAGCCGCCTCCCTCCCATTTTTTAGCTCCTCCTTCCCGTTGTCAGGTACACACGATTAGATTCGGCCATGTTATATGTGAAATGATAATTTGATTTAAAATTATGATTGTATATTAAATGATATTTTTTATTTTCTAAAGTAATTAAATTATATAAAATTTCTTAGGACTAACTTTCTGAAGTCTTTTAAATTGAAAATAAATAATAAATGTCGTCGTTCACTGAATTTGAATAAGTTATTTAAAAATAAATATAGGAAGACTTTGCACAAGAATAATTCTACTATCGAAAAGTATAACCTAGTAAGTTCCAGTTGCCATAAAGGCTTTCCATTACTTATGCACGGCACAGTAACCTCTAGCGGAAATGTTCATTACTAATATCGTCCACGCATCTGAGAAAAACGTCTGCCTGCCACTGGGAAATAGAATAGACCTTTTTCGCTACACTTTTTACATTTTCATCATTCATGATTGAGAAAGAATTAGAATTGTCTGAAATTTGACACGACAGTTTTTCTGTGGAGTCCTAAAAGAAAGGACGAGTTCGTTAAACAGCTATTTTGGATAAAAATTCAAAAAGTAAACGCAATTTGAAAATTTTTAAACCCACTTTTTTTGAATTTGAAAATTCTATGTACGGATATTTATGGTATTAAAAATGGCGAGCAATTTATCCAAATAACTTTTTCGATAAAAAGAATATTCTCAGAGTTATCGAATTTTCAAATTTTTTTAAATTAAACGAAAATCAAAATTTTAAGCCAAACAACGCACGATATGAACAAAATTCAAGAAAAGAAAAACATTATTTTTTGGTAAAACTATGCAGGATACAACAAAAGATGAATTTACAAAAATTGTGATTACAATAAAGATCTAAAAATTCGTTATGAATCACTTCTTAATAGGACGCGTATGCGAAAAAAAAAGATTTAAAAAAAATTGCTTACCCGGAAAAGAGCTACAAATTTGTTATGAATCAATTTTTTAGAGGAGACGTAGTCTTAGTTTTAATTATTAAAATGGCATTAAAAATAAAAATGAAAAATTTGTGGAAAAGCGACAAAAGGTACGAAAACAAATTGATAGAAGAAGTTATTCGCCCAAAAAAAGAGATACAAATTTGTATTAATTGATTAAATTTTTATCATTTATGATTGAGAAAGTATTAAAAAGACCAAACGACGCAAACTACGAAAAAAAGTCTCAAAGAGAAAGTATAGCTTTTGAAAAATCGTACAAAATGTCTTTTAACCATTTTCCAATAAGACTCATAATTTTGTTTGTATTTATCGTAAGTAACGTGCAGCATATCGAAAATTCTAAAATTACTCCAAAAGACACGAGATACGTAAAAAATTTAAAATATGAAAACAAAAATCCTATTCTTAGCATAAAAACGCGAGTTTTTTTATGTTCAGTGATTCAGAAAATATGCATTTACAAACACCTGCCAAAAATCGAGCGCGCAGCACGAGTTTCACCATGAAAATGTATACCTCAAAGTCTACAGAGCTTTGAGCCACTTAATCTTTACATATACTCAATTAAGTAGAAAAATCAGAATATAAAGACGTATATAAATACTGCGATCTAAAAGAGATCTTTTTGCTAAAGTTTCATTCGAGCATTTCAAATGCAAAGAATAAATATCCGAGCGCGAAGCGCGCCTTAACTCAAGATTATTCTTATTGATTTTCATTATATAAGAATATTTTTATTCAGTTCTATGCAGAAAATAGGAGTCAGCGAACATTACCCTACATTGTAAGATATTAAATGGCGCAATAGCTCCATTCAGTGTGTAAATAAAAAAGTTTCAACAAAAATGCTTGCCAAAACATTTTCAAACATTTAAAAATTTTAAGATCTCTACTTCATTCTGAACATATTGCAGAATACACCAGTTTAAAAACAAAATTTCAAAATATTATTAGCTGTGGGGTCATGTGAACTTGAAGGTCTCTGAGCAGTAAGCCTCGGTACAGAATTTTTAATTGTATTTTATTTACCAGCTGTAAACCACGTTTTTGTTTAAAAAGTTAAAGAAAAATCATCTTATTCAGAAAACGTAGCAGATTCGCGTAATGGTTATTAGAACCTCCTGACATTTTCCCCTGCGGAGCTACTGCGTTTTAAGGTTGAGGGTCGTCGCTTTTTTTAGGAATATTAGGTTACACTTTTGGACAGCAAAATTGTATTATTGGGTGCTCGTACAAAAGGTAAAAAAATCTGCTCTTTCACATAAATTCATCTTAGTAACCAGACAATAAATACATAGATTATTATTATTCTTTTTTAAAACTTTTTTCTTACCTGGATTGGCATTATCCAAATATAATGAAGATACATCAGTGCAATGTCGAAACGGCTGACATCATTACTAAGCAAGTTCACTATCTGCCCAGCCGCTGTTTTGTCTAAGGCAGATTTGCTTAGTCTTAATAGCTGAAAAAGTAGCTCATTTGATTAGATCAATCAATTTTGAAAATATCTCAAAGCAAATTGTATGTTTTGGTGTGTTATTTCATGTTATTAGTTTAATTTTGAATATATGATGATCAATGCATTTTCTGCATTAAAATAGTTGAACACGCATGAGAGCCATTATCTCTTATCAGTCAATGGCAAAGGAAGGTCTCTGAATAATTAGTCTAAAGAATTATGATTTTCTTTTGAATACAAATAAGCAAAAAAGTGAGTCTTTTGTTTTTTCTCTAAATTTTAATATAACTATATTTACGCACTATCAGTATAGCATATAAGATACAAGTTTTTTTCAGCTATGTGTATATTAAGGTAAATAATGTATTTTCGATTTTTTATCTTCAGAGTGGAAAAACTCTTGTGAATTTTTCAGATTTTAAAGTAATAATTGAGCGAGCGCATGGCTTTCAAATTTTGGGCTGATTTTTGCTACGATTAAGGTGACTGCATTTGCACCTATTTAACGCTCAGGGTATCATCGAAAGTCGTCGCGAGACCCTTCGCGCAAACGCGGAGAACATGGAGTCCACCAGGAGCGTAGCAGCAACTGGTCGCTCCCCCCCCCCCCTAGTATTTACGATATTTATTCGAACAAAT
>JAAAKG020137173.1:0-12976 GCA_010014905.2 Druon quercuslanigerum
TCAAATTAACCGATCCGAAAATGAACGCAGATCGGATCGAAAATATCACATTCGATCCGACTCAATGCACACGTCTAATTTTAAGCTATTTTGTGGATGAGGAAAATAATTTATGTAATTTGTTCACATATTTAATTTTTTAATTTTAAATGTTTTTTAAGAATAAAACAAAAACTACGCATCCTAAAAAAATAATTAATAAAACATTTGCAGCTCTTCTTGGGTAAACAACTTTTGTATTATTACTACCTTTGTTAGGTTGTGTCGTTTGTCCAAATAATAAATTTTTTATTTTAATGTTTTTTGAGAATAAAACAAAAACTACGTGTCCTATAATCAAGTTATTATTTAAAAAAAGTGGACATCCTTTTTGGGTGCACAATTTTGGTTAATTTATCTATTTTCATATGCTGCATATTTTAATAACAAAATGGAATGATTAATTTTTCATTATTTTTTGTGCGATCTAAATTTGAATTTTCGATGCAACAAAATGACACATCTTGCATTCTTTAGCTTACAATTTTTATTTACGCTTTTTTCGAAATGCTACAACTCTGATAATTTTTGTTTTATCGAAAAAAGTCGTGATTTTTTAATTTATTATCCCAAATAGCTGGTTAAAGAATTCGAGTTTTGCTTTGGGTCACGACAAAACCGACAACGACAGACACCGTTGTAATCCCGGTTTTTACGGATTCAGGGGTCTCGAAGCATGGAGATTTAAAGAATCCGCGATAGTCAGTTTTTACAAGAAAACCTTTCACATAAATACCTTCTCATTACAATGAGAATATAAAAAACATTGAATTTTTTTTTAAAATAAACTTTTTCCAATTGCTTCAAAAACTACAAAACCAAAAGATTTTCGCAAGAGGGAAATTAGATGCGCCTTGAAATTCTCTGCAAGGATCAGTCCTTTGAAAAGAATTAAAAGGGCCTAAGGGGGTAGGCATGCAAAAGTTGCCCCCGCGCCCGTCAAGTTCGTATTACCACTATACTAGATGGGCATACGTGTGACATAATTTCCTTCAAAGGATAACTCAGAAATTTTATGTATAGGGGAGTTATGGAGGAGGAAAGTAAACTAAAAAAGTCATTTTTCCCGAAAACTCCTGAACCGAGTTTGATGATCAAAATAAACGCTATAGTCACCCGAAAGACTAGTTAGAAACAAAACATTTTTTAAATAAAAAGTAGGGTTAAAATAATTTTTTTTAAAGTTCCAACGTTTTTTTTTCGAGGTTGTATTTTAGTGATACACCTCTAGTTTGTTTAGAAAAAAATACTTTAAAAACTGTAAAAAACGAAATCTGACTCGGGGCACAATGCGCGTACTGCATATGACGCATAACATTACCTCAAAGCCTAAAACATCACAGACGAATTGAAAACAAGCTCAAAAAAAAAAACGTTGGAACTTTAAAAAAAATTTATTTTACCCCTACTTTTTATTTAAAAAATGCTTTGTTACTAACTAGTCTTTTGGGTGACTATAGCGTATATTTCGCTCCTCAAAATCGGTTCAGTAGTTTACGAGAAAAATGACTTTTTAGTTTACTTTCCCTCTTCATAACTCCCCTATATATAAAATTTTTTAGGTATCCTTTGGAGGAATGTTATATCACACGGATTCCCATTTACAGTGGTAATATGAACTTGACGCGTGCGGGGGCACATTTGGCATGCTTACCCCCTTAGGTCCTTTTAATTCTTTTCAAAGGACTGATCCTTGTAGAGAATTTCAAGGCGCATCTAATTCCTCTCTTGTGAAAATCTTTCAGGTTTGTAGTTTTTTAAGTAATGGGAAAAAGTTGATTTAAAAAAAATCGATGTTTTTTATATTATCATTGTAATGAGAAGGTATTTATGTGAAAGGTTTTTATGTGAAAACTGACTATCGCGGATTTCTTTAAATCTCCACGTTTCGAGACCCTTGAATCCGAAAAAAACCGGTTTTACAACGGTGTCTGTCTGTCGCTGTTGGTGTTGTCGTCGATGTAGCAGTCTGTTCACCGGATAACTTTTAAAAGCCTGGCCAGATTGCATTGTGCTTTCAAACACGGTTGTTAGGACCAAAAGCAGAAATCGACTTCTTTAACTAGCTATTTTGGATAAAAAATTAAAAAATCATGACTTTTTTTCGATAAAACGAAAGTTATCAGAGTTGCAGCATTTCGAAAAAAAACGTAAATTAAAATTGTAAACTAAATAATGCAAGATGTGTGATTTTCTTGCATCGAAAATTCAAATTTAGATCACACAAAAAATAATGAAAAATTAATCATTCCATTTTGTTATCAAACTATGCAGCATATGAAAATAGATAAATCAACCAAAATTGTGCATCCAAAAAGGATGTCCACATTTTTTAAATAATAACTTGTTTATAGGACACTTAGTTTTTGTTTTATTCTCAAAGAACATTAAAAATAAAAAATTAATTATTCAAACGACACAAGCTAAGAAAGGAAATAATAATAATACTAAAAATGTTAACCCAAGAAGAGCTGCAAATGTGTTATTGATTATTTTTTTAGGATGCGTAGTTTTTGTTTTATTATTAAAAAACATGAAAAATTAAGAAACTAAATATGAAAAAATTACACAAATGATGTTTTTTACCCACAAAATAGCTTAAAATGTATCATTAATTTTTTGATAGGATGCGTAGGTTTTGTTTTAACTGTAAAAAGTAACATTAAAAATAAGAAAAAGTATACTTTTTTGAAAAGCACACCAATCTAATAATTATTTATTAATAATTTTTAGATAGAACAAATATATTTTGTTTTAATCGCAAAAAAACAGGATTGAAAATAAAAAATTAGGTAATTGGAAAAAAGAATCAAGAGACGAAAAAAAGGCACAAGTTGTTCAACCCAAAAACATATACATATTTGTTAAACACTCTCGTTGCAAAAATATATTAAAAATTAACATTCGAGGGAAAGGACAGAAGCTACAATAACATTTCATTTAACAACAGTTTCTGCCTAAATTATATTTTAAAATTTGCTCAAAACCACTAGTTTTAGTATTTTCAGTTTGAATCGCAAAAATAACATAGGAAATAAATAAATTAAATTTATGAAAAAATGACAAAAGTTGTAAAAAAATATTTCATATAAAAATTGTTTATTTTTAACAGGATGCGCACTTCTTTTTAATTATCAAATCAAGTTTTTAAACCTTTTAACGGATTTAACGGAATTTAAAGATTTGAAAAAGGGTATATAACAACATTAATAACAGTACACCACATTCCAAACGGTTTCAAAACATTTTAGATGATTTAAAAAGATTTCACTCAGATCTCAAACAATTCAATGCTTTTAAGGAGTGAAAAATATTTTACAAAGATTTAAGATAAACTTCACAAACATTTCGAAAGATTTGACGAAGATTTGGAAGAGGCATGTACACCAGGTTTCACAAAATTTTCGAACATTTCCAAAGATTTAAAAACTTTCAAAAGATTTTAAAGATTAAAAAAAGGATATAGTAAAGTAGATTTGCAAGAATATAAAAGATTTCATGCAGAACAAAAACATTTCAATGATTTCCAATGAATACAACAGATTTCAGAAAGATTCCACAAATATTTCGAAAATTTCATTATCATTTCATAATGATTATAAAAGAATACAAGAATTCTAAAATGAAAAAAAGAGTACAGTACACCGCATTGAGCAGATTTCAAAACATTTCAAAGATTTTAAAGGATTGAAAAAAGTTTAAACTAATACGAAAGTTTTCAAACATTTAAAAGATTTCATAACATTTTCATCAAGATTTCCAAAGAATACAGGAATGGCAAAGACATCACAACAGAGAACAGTAGCCCACATTAAGACGCTTTCAAAACATTAGAAGATTTGAAGCAATTTCAAATGTTTCAATGATTTCACGATTGATATTTATTTTGTTGGATAACATCACGTACAATAGTGCATAGTGTACAGTGAAATTAACGGAGAGAAGGTCATTTTCTACAAAAAAATTAGCGTAATTTGCTATTTGTTTCAACAAATACACGTAATATAAGTTTTTCATGAAAAAAGAAGAAAGGCAAAAAAAATTTAATATTGAAATATATGTTTGCAGAGCAAACAATTGAAAAATTTTATACAAGCTAACAGGGTGAACAAGAAAGAGCGCTAGACTTATATAGCCGGTTATTGCAGACATCCCCGAGTTGTGCAGGGACGAAAAGTTTTATCTGATGCAAATAAATTTAGTATTTTTATGCGGAAATGGGGCGACCAATATTACAGATATCTTGCATGTTTGTATAATCTGTCCGTTTTTACAGAGTTGAGTGGAAAACCGGGCCCGGGGGAAAGGGGGGGGGGGGGTCGATAAGTTCTATGCAGGGACGGCTCTTGAAAAAAAGGGGGGGGGGGGGCCGATCGAAAAATTAAAAAATAAAAGATATTTCGGCTTTCACAAAACGTGACGTTACAATTATGTTAGACAAACTCGAATTTTTTCGATAGTCATTGCTTATTAAATTGTGTGTTTATTTTCGTTATTTGAGTTACATTTTTGAAAAATAGGCACAAGAATAAAAAGTTTAATAAAAGTAACTGTCGATTGTGATCATAATTTATCAGAAAATTTTTTTTATTAGATGTTAATAAGGCACCAAATAATATTTTAAAATATCAAAATGACTTATTGACAGCATACGAATCAAATGACGAAAATCCACTGTCTTGAAAATCAGACGGGCGATTTACAGGATAATGTCAATTCTTCTCGTTTTTCTTGCAAGAATATCCAGTATTCGATCACTGGTAACATCCACATCTGTGTGAATGTTGAGCAGCGCCAGTCCATTCAGTCGTTCTTCTCTAGTCCTGTTGCGCAAGTAAGTCATCAATCTTCGCAAAGTGGAGAACGACCGTTCACTGGAGGCATCAGTAACAGATAGTGTGCGACAAATTTTGAGAAACCTGTAGATTTGCTCGCAAAATTTTTCATCGCGGACGTCCAGAACTTCGATGAACGTTTTTGGCCGCTCTTTTGCAGGCATGTTTGAACAGAACCTGAAATCAGAAAAAATGATTTACTTTACATCGACCCATTATTTTTCAATTGCGAAAAACTTATAATTACCTCTTCCACATCTTCATGTCAAATTGTAAGTCTTCCGTAGTCCTGGTGACGTTATTTGACCATTCTTCTTCGAAAACTTGGACGGTTTTGTTTAATTCTTCTGCTGGAATGATATTCTGTATCGTTGATAGCAGTGCTTGATGTTCGAGAAACCGCGCGTCCAGCTCTTCTAGATATTTATCCAAAAATGGAATGAGTATGGATCGCCGATAATATTCTTCAGCGTTTCCACCATAGTTCTCCCGTTTATTTTGACATCCTGCTCATTGAGGAACAGTTATCTCAGCACCAATCTTCTCAGCAATTTGAATCTCTGATTTAAACATTTCTGCGTATTTCTCGTCGGCTCTGGTACGCATCTCCTTTATTTCTTCACGAACATCATTTGCATAATAGACACATTCACTCAAATCGTAATCTTCTTTTTGCAAATTTTGGCTCAGGTTTTTCTTCAAGCTGAACACCGGTTTCATCACAACCAATGCAATGATGAATTGAGCTGTTTGGATGGAAGCAAGCAAGCTGTTTGGCTGTAAATCATCAGATTTTATTCTCAGCTCATCCAGTTCTACGAGCGTTGATCAGATAAATTCCAGTACTTCATGGAATAATCCCAGAGAAGCCAAAAGTTCGACCCAACGCGTTTCACAAAATTTTAGAAGATGCGTCTGTTTGGCACCAGGATTTGCTGTTAGGATGTGGTCTTTCAACTAATTTCCAGCCTTGCTGGATAGACGAAACAAATTGACGACTTGCTTGACTGTACCTATGCAGTTCCGGACCGGCGTAACGTTGCACGCGTGGGTAATAGCCAGACTCAGGTTCTGGTTTGCACGATGAATATAAAGAGCGTATGGACATGTCTTCTTAACAATAGCTGCACAGCCTTTGAACTCTCTCCTCATTGCTCGAGCTCCATCATAAACTTGAGAATGCAAAATTTGAAAATATACCGTATAGTTAATTTAAGTTTTGTTCAGCTCACCTTGCCCTTTCATGAAATGGGTGTCCACTCAAAGTTTCTGCAAACTTGTTAGCAGCGTATTTGCAAGACCGGCCCCAGTCACGTCCTCTACAGGAACGAATCACCAAAAATCTTCTCTGATCGTGTGTCTCCCTCCAATTTCTTGAACGAATGTAGCTCCAATCGTGAATTGTTTAATCCCACTGACATCAGATGTTTCATCTGCAGTTACAGTGAAACCCTTCTTCTTATTGATGCGTCTCATTAAGTCTAGTGATGATTTCCGGTCCAGCATATATCATCTCGTTTTGCATTGTATGGCTCAGACACGTTGCATTACTACCCGTTGCCTTTACATGTTCTTGCAGTGCTACATGTCCACTATCCACAGCAAAACGCAAAAGTGCCCCGAAATTGCCGCCATTCTCTTCTGGCATATCCAATGGTAAAGGGCCATCATCTCGACGTCATTGTAGTGCCAGTCCTTGTCTGCAGCAGAATAAGACCGAGCGAATGATTGGAGCAAGCTTCCGTCTGTTTTCCAATTGCAGCCGTTTTCGGCTCTGGTCGATCTCAATGATGACGTCATTTTTCTTGTTTTCATACGTCACCTTGAAATTCTGTGCATCATCGGAGGCGTACAAGTGATATCTCTTAGTTTGGTGGTCTTTAAATCTTTCTAAAGCTCTCTTCCAATCTTTGACACAAGTTTGCACTAACGAATTTAAACGTTCATGCTTTTCTTTTCCAACTACCTTTTGCGCGAATAAAATGCAAACTCGACAATAGACACCATCTTTAACGGCTGAGTATGTTATCCAAGAATACTTTTGTAACCACGAAAGTTGGAATCTCAAATTCTTTGTGTTTAATTCCGTTACTGGAAACACAAAATAAGCATCTGGTGTCCATATATTTACAAGAAGATCGTGCATCTCAGTATTGTCGAGTTTTCTTCTGCAAAACCGTTGGACATCATTGATATGATCTTGAAATTTTCGTGACTCCTGTAATTCATAAAATTAATTTTTTTTCTCGATTTACACAACAATGATTTGAGATTCAAATTTTATTCGACATTATATCATGTGAAAATCTGAAACACTTTCAGAGCAGGTTCATGATCATCTTCCTTGTCATGCCGTGATTTTTTTGCTGTTGATAATTCTTCGGCCTGTTCAACTGATCAAATTTTCGAAAAGGCCATGATACGGAAGTTTTACAGTAGAAAATAAAGTTTATAATTATGGGTTATGCGTTATGTCAGTTTCTTAGCTCAATCAGGCATTTGTAAAGAAATGATGCGCGCATCATTTCACGCGCAGGGAATGGTGGGATCCCCTCTCGTGCTCGTTGCAGAGAACGTCCAGATGCTCGGGCTACTCGCTACAGGGAATCTCGAGTGTATATATGTATCAAAAGATTAAAGATTTGGCGGGATTTCCAAATAATGACTCGGAAAAGAAAAGACTCTTGAATAAAGTTAACGTATCTTCCGTTGTCAGTCTAATTCACATTACACACTTCAAATATTTTGTGTTTAAAATTACCTGTACAACATATCGTCCCGAAATTAGAATATCTGGGCGTTTTAAGGAGCTTCTCTGCTTCTAGATGGTCTACAAATAGTCTACGGACATTCGTAGCAATCCGGAGACCGTCTCCTACGATTGAAGGATCGTTTGCTGTACGGGTATTGAGATTTGAGGGAGTCTGATATTTCGGGAGGGGGGGGGGGTCCGGACCCCAGGACCACCCCCTTGGATCCGTCCCTGGTTCTATGAATATTGGGCTATTATTCCGTTGCTTTAAAAAGCTTCTATCATCTTATTACAAATAAACTTTAGTCTATCTTTCGGCTGAGAATAAGAATTAGGCTAACTTTACTTCGTAACAAATTTAGGAAACACGTAAAAGTGTTAAAAGAAATAAAAATCTTTAAAAGTTTCTTGTTATAAACATTATAGGAGCCTAAATTACATTACAATCTGTAATATAAAATACTGGAGTTTTTAATTCATAGAAAATTGTTCGACAATTAATAGGTTATTTTTTCCTCCTGAAAACTTTGCTGAATGAGTAATTCTTATCCACAGCGGAACTATAGACTAGTGCTTATTCGTAATGGAATAATAGTCGCTTTCTTAACGGTAATGAAACAATAGCCGAATATTCGTAGAAGCCATCGATATGTAACTTTGATTTCTAACAGTTCCGGAAAATCCGGCCTGCCCTCGGGGCCCCCTAAAAAATTCCGGATACGGGGACAGTTTCCCGTTTTCCCCTGCGCTCTCGTCAGGCCTGAAATATACTACTTTCGGAGCAAGCTTGACGAAATTTGTACCGTTATATAGGGTTACCAGGCGTCCTCGTTTTCCGAGACATGTCCTGGTTTTCTCTTGAAAACTATTAAAATGTCCTGGTTTTTACAGAACCAGTTTTTTTTCGAGAAATCTTATGATTTTGAATGCCAATTGCGAGTTAAACGCCAATTGTTAGATCATTTTTTATTTGATAAAATCCCATTGAAGCGATCGATGCAACCGACTTTCACATTGAAAACTGCGCGTGATAAATTTTTTCCCCATCTGTGCACGCAATTCAATTTGTTCATTCAAATGTCCATTTTATGATATTGTCCACACAAACACCGCTTGGTTGGGTAATCGTTGAACACGCGTCGTGCGATCGAGGAATGAAAATCCGTAAGGTACGATGTTTTGTTAAAGTGTGAGAGTCCGTATAAGATTTAATTGGATAGGTCGGGTAACAAGTTACAGCACAACTGAGGATAGCGCAGTGTCAGCATCGTTACAAAAACGGGGACTCGGCAGGCCCGCTGGCAAAATAAAATGTTTGAAGAGCAATAAAGGCGACAGAAAATTAATAGACTTTGTAATGCAAAATGAAAAACAACATAAATTCAAGCCCATCCCTGGCGGACCCAATGAACGGAAAGGATTTACTACAGAGTACGCTTATAGTATCCACATAGAATCCCTTCCGCATCATGCAACAAAAATTCTTTAAAAGCAGCAAGAACGGCATTTAACTTATTGCGATTCAGATTTTACGTTGAATTTTGCATTAGAATCTCACGGAGTAATAGCAATAGTTTTTTAAGCGACTGTAGATGCGCTTGAAGCTGCCTTCAGCAGAAGTTATGACAATTTTTATTTTTTTATTTTTTGACGTTGCAAAAAAAACTGTTGCAATTACTGCGTCATATTCTAATGGCATATTTAGCATAAAATCCAAATTGCAATAAGTTAAATGCCTATCTTGCTGTTTTTTTGGGTTTTGTTTGCATGATACGAAAGGGATACTATGTGGATACTATAAGGGTGCGCCGTAGAGTATCCTTTCCGTTCATTCGGGATTAGGTTTGATTGTTAGATTGTTCCGTAATTGACCCAGGGATTAGGTGAAACAGTTTTAAATTATAGTTTGACGGGGAAGGAAATAGAGATAAGGACAATTCTCGAATCGTAGTGGGAAAAGAAACTAGATAGAAAATTCAGAGAACTTAAAGAATGGATGTTACAGAGAGAGTAACATTAGAGAGAGAGAGAGAGAGAGAGCAAATGGTAGAACATAATATAATACAAGAAGCGGACCAACTGGGACCAAAGATCAGGATGTGATTGAGGAAAGTGAGGATTTTGTGAAGTCAGTAGAAGAGCTTGAGCAAAAGAGAAGCCGGAGTGGTTAAAGGTTAGTGAAATAGAATACGAGATACAAGAAAGAAAAATAAGAAAAAATTGTTTGACAGTGAGAGAATTCTGACCATCGGGTGGAAGAAATATGGAATAGGAAATACAAGAGGTACTGTGGAGGTTAACTGGTGAAGAAGGTGTAATTCATAAGTCGAAAGTGATAGGAGGGGGGATACTGCAGGGTGGCCGAATTTAACTGAAACTTTTTAGAACATTGTATTGTATGTATATTTATTGAAGCAATTAAAAAAATAGTAGAAAACATTTAAATTTTACAAATTTATGTTGAATTTTCGATATAGCCACCTTGAGCACGACCTATGGTTCTGAGTCGGTTGAAAAACGCGTCGCACACTCAAAGCATAGTTAGTGCTCAAGACGGCCCCATCGAAAATTTGACATCAATTTGTAAAATTTAAATGTTTTCCACAATTTTTCTTAATTGCTGCAATTAAATTAAATTTTATATACAAAAATACAGCGTTTCAAAAAGTCGCAGTTCCATTGGACCACCTTGTAATTAAAACGACATCATGGGAAGCAAAAGTGAGATCAATAGTGAAAAAAGCAGACTGAAAGAAAAGATGCAGTTCATTCAAAAATTTCCGAGAATGATTTTCGCTTGTGTGAAGTGCACGTTTAGAATTATTTAGATTTTTTAGTTTCGTCAAAATTTGAGTAATGGAACAAAGATCGGCAATTAATTTTTTTTTTTCTAACTAGGCAAAAGTTCTTCAAAAATGTGTATTGCGTTACAATACTGTTCTTTAAAGTCCTTTAACGAAAATCTGTTATTGCCGAAATATGCTGCATTTTCTTCTTTTGTATCAGAGAACCGGGTACGAACATCGCGCACACATTTCTTTGGCCGAGAACGTCATGCACTACGCTGTGAACACTACCTACACTAACTAGAAGTTTTTGTGTTAAAATTTAAATATTCAATTGACGATTGTTTGCAAAGGAGTGCACGTACACGTTCGACGTTTCAGTCCGCTCAGCTCGTCTTGTAGCGATTCCCGTTCATCCGTAAACCGCGTGCCACTTTAATAAGCATTTTGTAACATGTTATACGTTTCTGTAGCACTTTTGCCTAGTGTGAAGCGAAACTTAATAGACTCAACCGTATCGCCTTACGCATGCATAGAAAAAAGGCAGTCCCGGAAATTTAAAACGAACTGTGTATGATTCGAATAAAAGATGATCTCACAACAAGAGAGAAGGAGCTCCAAACGTGGATAGTCAAAGAAGTAGGAATAGAGCAAGAAAAGGGACAAATATTCAGCGAACGGTACATGATATGAACAGTAGGTAACACTGTATCCTTCTGGAACTAGGAAGGAACCTTTCCGATGAAAAAGCACTGTTTGTGCTCATTTCGGAAACTAAATGGCAATCAGCGTGATGCGACGGTTATATAATAGGCCTATTGTATTCGTCACCTACCAGACGGACAGTGTTATTTACAGTAGTTGGCCGTCACCAACCCGACTCCCTTTTTAAATTTTTTTTTTAAATTATTAAAACTTTTTTTAATTTATGCATTTTCTCATTATACATATTTTATTATTATAACTTATATATTAATATACTATTTTGGAGTGGAATTCAAGAATGTTATCTATTTAGCCGTATCTCATTCCATTTACGAGATGCGTTATATTCATTCCAATTTTAAACATCTAAAAAAAGTTAGATATCTGAAATTATCGAACCCGTGGATTCTGAATTTCTAACCTTCTCAGAGATAATTTTAAAATGTTAGAAATTATAATTTTTAATCCCTTTCAGCTAACATCAAATACTTGTATTAGGCCTCTAAAAATAATGTATCTAAATGGTAACCACGCTAACCGAAACTCTGTTTCAATAACTCTATTTCACATTTAAATTAATAACTAGAATTAATAAAAGAAGGAGTAAGACAAGGATGCCCTCTGAGTGCTACAAGATTTAATATATAAATGGATAGGATTCAGGCTGAATGGGAGAGAGAGAATAGAGCGGGGCAGCGATAGCGAAAAAGAAGGTTTTGGTACTTGAATTTACGGATGGCTTAGCTTTACTTGCAGATTACTCAGAGTGTTAGAAATCGAAAATTTTATTTATGGTTCTTTCCATAATCCTTTATAATATCCTGTGATCATAAGGGTTTTGAGAAGACAACACTTTATTTGGTGGGAAACACGAGCTCAAGTTATTTATTGTACAAAGAATCAATAATAGATTAATTATAAAAAAAAATCAGTTAAACTTTACACTCACGATTGCTTACTGGCGAAAATTAGGCACTAATCGTCACACACACACACAAAACGCACATACATATATTTTCGCAAACAAGTAGCCCCCCCCCCCACCACATATTTTTACATTTATACAAACCTATTCGATTGCACCTCAAATGCGCTCGATTGCACCCCAAATGCGCTCCATTGCATCACAAAATAAAAATTTTGCACCACAAAACTGAAGGAGTTATTGCAAGTGTTACCACCAATAACAAGCATTGCATCACTATGATAACGGAGTTATCGGCAAAGCAATGTGGAGGGGGGGGGGGCTGGTGCGTATTTTGTCAAAAATCAACATTTTCCAATTTTCTTATTATGAATTTATTCAGTTTAAAATGTGCTCTATAGCTCACAAAAAGTTTTGCGCCAATGAATTGACGAAAATACAATTTGGTGGGGAGAGGCCTAGTGCAACGCTGGTGTTAAAATCCCCATTATGCACTAATAATCACAGTTACCTTGCTAAACATATTCCGCGCCAAATGCGCTCCATTGCAACACCAGCAATTTTTCAATCAAATTAAAAATCAGAAATTTATTAAATTCTGAACACCTGAAGCAAGTGATAACTCATGGTAACTTAAGCCCCCATATTTTAAGATATCAAAACTTAAAAAAATATTTCGATTCGATTGCAAACGCGCTCTATTGCACCAGTCCTAATTAATACTTTGCAATACTCTTTGGCTAATTTCGAAGCACTTCAAATGCACTCCATCACTCCACCAAAAAATTCAATTGCGCTCATCTGCAAGTCTGATAATGAGAGAGTGCAATGAGGTGGGGGGGGGGGGGGGGGGGGGGGTGACATTTTTCACGAAAAAAATTGACCAAAGTGCACTTTTTTTTAAAAAAGGAGATGATCCCCCTTTTTTAAATTT
>JAAAKG020137174.1:0-12975 GCA_010014905.2 Druon quercuslanigerum
CCTCTCTTTCTTTTCATTCTCCTTGACTATGATGTTTTTGTCAGCTGGTGCCGAAAATTCGATAACAAACATGGTTCATTTCTCGAAGTCAAGGAGACCTATGTCAGACCTCTAGTGTACAATATATATATATATATATATATACCGGGTGATTTTTTTAACTTGACACTTTCAAATATCTCGAAAAATAGGCACTCTATGAAAAAATATTATGAATCAAAATTTAATCACTCTGAGGAGCACATACACTGATGTTAAAATCGGTTTCCCCGAACCGCCCCCTGGGGTGGGGCTGAGGAAAAGTTCTAAATCTTAAATGGGAACCCCTATTTTTTATTGCATATTCGGAATCTTTGGATAAAAATGCGTATTAAATGTCTCAAACATTTTTCTTGTTTCAAATTTTTTTTTACATTTTTTCGAACTTGCCCCCATCCCTACGCCCAGGAGGCGGTGTAGGGGAACCGATTTTAACATTAGTGTATGTGCTCCTCAGTGATTAAATTTTGATTCATAACCTTTTTTCATAGAGTTTCTATTTTTCGAGATATTTGAAAGTTCCAAGTTAAAATATCACCCGGTATCTTTGTTTAAACAAAAAAAGTTCGCTCTATTTAGGATTAAGTTCGAACGTAAATGCTGAGCATATTCTCGAGAGCATTTGCTCAAAATAAATTTTTGGGCATTCAAGAATTTAAAAAATGACAATGTAGAATAGTTAAATGAGATTTAAAAAAAAATTGAATGAATTCACATAGCGTACATTTTAAGTGGGTCTCGAGTAGAAACTCTGACCAAATGAGACAAAGAGCAAATCAGACTTTGTTGTGCACAGGAAAAGGAAAATAAAAAGAAGAAGCATACGGTTGTAGAAAAGGATAGAAAAATGTATCAAAATGGAGAGCATCAGGATTAGGGGACTGCCTCGAAACGAGAAGCGCGGTTCGCCAGCCTTCACACATGGGTTTACTTCGTACATGGCGGACTGATCCGTTCATTGTTGTGCAAATCTAACAAAAACCAACCCTCTAATCTCGCGGGCCCACTTGAGATCTCCACACGCACCCCAGAATTGTACAATTAATTTATATAGGTATATCTAAAGTACTTAAAGCGTCGTTGCTGTGCTCCATTGTCCGAAGGTAAATCCTCATCCCGCGTGATAATCCCCAAACCCTCTCCCCAGATTTTTTATTCTCCCGC
Source organism: Druon quercuslanigerum (assembly GCA_010014905.2). Taxonomy (NCBI): domain Eukaryota; kingdom Metazoa; phylum Arthropoda; class Insecta; order Hymenoptera; family Cynipidae; genus Druon; species Druon quercuslanigerum. The sequence goes on from JAAAKG020137174.1 coordinate 1,204, forward strand.
CCTTATCTCAGTGATACTTTTTCAGGCACAATATAATAGATAGTAGTCGACCGAAAAAAATGAATCGAAATTATTATTTTGTAATAATTAATGCATAAAAAGAAGGCTCTATATCCGAATCCGTTTCAATGCTCATTAGCAATTTCATTCAAGATTGAATAGGAATGTGAAAGATTGCAAAAGATTTAATTGATTATAGGAAAATTGTCATAGAAAATCATTGCATAGGAAAAATTACAGGATAATCAGCATTAGAGTAAATATTATAAAAATATTGAAGAAAGTAATGTAAAACTTAAAATTTAATTGCAATACACATGACAACCTTTTAAAATATTTTGAGGTCACTTGTTACATTTGCAAAAAAGTTTGAAGTCTCCTAAAATCTTTGGAATTGGTTATATATTCTATTGACATCCATTGAAAACTTTTAGCATGACCTAGGAAAATTGTCGCAAAAATCTGAAAATTATACGACGCAGTGCCTGAAGTTTTATCTTTAATCACGGTTATCGGCCGGTCTGCTGCTCGCCTCCTTCATTGAGGCACAATCGAATAGGCCACGCACAGAAGTGGTGCTTGATTAGGACTCTCTTATACTTTTGATTCTGCTCATCAGTAATTTTTATTTCAAATTATTGTAAATTTTTTAATTATTAATCGTTTTTTTAATTATTGCATTGTTTCAGGAAATTTTTTTGGGGAATTGATCGACTCTGTCCGAAAAAATGGCTTGATTATTCCAGCATACTAGCAAAATATGGAAGATCTTTTCTTTTTTCAATATCTGTTGCAATTTTTTTCAGCCTGATATTGGTAAAAAATCCTCCCAATTTTGCTATTATGAGTCCCAAGATCACGTTTCGTCCTACTCTTAGCATAATTATGCTATTTTTCTTCACACAAAATCAATCGGTTTGCAGAAAAATATCACTGAAAAAATATAGTTTTTCCCTTAAAACTGCCAAAAAACTATAAAAATAATTTTCTCTCACTTTTTGCAGTAATTAAATCGTGCCGAGTGCCCCTTAATTCATATGAAAAAATTTGTCCCGAGGAAAATTTACAGCGGCTTCATCAAAATCTAGGAGCTCAAACTTACTGTCAAATTTATTGTTAGTCAGGCCTTAATGGGTTCTTTTGTTCTGAAATTTTCAATTACGTACCTTACGTGACTTACGGAATCTTGACTAATTACATTTTTCCCGTTAATTTAGTCATTAAAAGGAAATTTTTTTACCAAAAACATAACATTTTTACGAATAGAGTTGAATATTTAACAACAAAAATATATTAAGGTCAATAAAGAGAAATAATATAATAAAAAATGTTGAAGATTTAGGCCCAAGAACTATTTTTAAACAATTGGTTAAATGTTCATCTAAAAAGACGCATTCTTAAACAAGAAGATGAATTTTCAACAAAATGCATAAACTTTTTAAGCAAAAAGATGAATTTTCAACCAAGGAGCCTCCTTTCTAACAAAAAGACGATCTTTCAATAAATGACACGAATTTTAAACCAAATAGTTGAAGTGTATAAATAAAAAATATGAATTTTTAACTAAAGTAATGAATCCTTAACAAAAAATAAGTATTTTTAAGCAAACATTTCAATTTTCAGTTTAAAAAAATAATTTCAAAAAGAGAATTGAATTCTGAAACAAAACATATTCATTTCTAACGCAATTTATGACCGAACTTATGTGCTTTTTCTAAAGGCAAATGTAAAAGTCAGGATTTTTCTGAGTAAAATTAAGAAAATTTCACAACCATTGTAGGAATTTCTCCTTCCCAAACATCATTGTTTAATTTCCCAAACCGATCGAAATAATTCCTTTCAAAAATAAAATTTTTCCAAAGTATTGGAAAAATTTCCATCTTTTTTGGGAAAATAGTTTTTCTTATCCAAAGTCGCTCCAAAGATCGATTGACGCAAGGACTATTAAAAATCACTGCTGGCTTTGAACCACGATAACTCAGCAAAAAAAAAATTATAGGGCATTTAAAAAAAAAAACAGTTCGAAAGCCTGTGAAATTCCACGTTTAGTTATTTCAAACAGATTTTTTTTTTGATCTGCTGAAGACAATACAGCACGTGATAAGTTTTTTAAAAAAATTCTAGATTTTCTAAAAATTTTGTACCGCGACTTCAATTTTTAGCATGGCCTAGGAAAATTGTTGAAAAAATCTGAAAATTATACGACATAGAGCATGAAATTTTATCTTTAATTAAAGCCAAAGAAACTTAAAAAATCTTCATCGGTTTCCGAGATACGATGAAAAATGTTCAGTCGTATCTGAGTTGAGTTTTAGTCAACGATCACGGTTCTCGGCCGGTCTGCTGCTCGCCTCCTTCGTTGAGGCAGGACCGAATAAGCCACGCTCAGAGGTGGCGCTTGATTAGGGCTCCCTTATACTTTTGATTCTGCTCATCAGTAATTTTTATTTCAAATTATTATAAATTTTTAAAATTATTTATTGTTTTTTTAATTATTTACAATTATTTCTATTAAGAATTGTCGCCATATTAAAACAAAAAAATGATGAACAGTTTTTTTTATTTTAATTGTTGATCTTAAGTTTATTGACCAGGTAATATTCAATTATTAATTTTAGATGTTAATTTTGTTTGTCTACTGGTCTATATCAATATTATTAAAATATTGATAAATCTTAAGATTGTGAAAAAATGTCTTTATCTCCGCTGGGATCTGAACCCAGGACCTTCAGATTTCCGGTCTGATGCTCTTACCGATTGAGCTACGGAGAGACGAGAAAAATTTTTTCACAATCTTAAGATTTATCAATATTCTAATAATATTGATATAGACCAGTAGACAAAAAATATTAACGTCTAAAATAAATAATAGTTTTTTTATTTCTTAAAATTTGCATCCACTATAACATTAATAAAAATGAAGATATATTGTTGCGAAATTTCATGAATAGGTTTAATTAAAATTATGTTTGAGGGTTCATAACTGATGTGTATTTTTTAAAATAAATTAAAATATTTTCCAAAGATTTAGAGGATTCTAAGGAGTTCTAAAGGATTTTAAGAGATCTATAAAATGTCAACGGACTCCAAAGAATTTGGTAGGATTTCCAAAGATTTGAGGCGATTTCTAGAAGAATTTATAATATAAATTAAATTAAATTGAATTTCAAAGGATTCTTAGTGATTCCAACGATTTTAAGGCATTTTAAGGTATTGCATAGAACTTCACAAGGATATAAAAGAATTCTAGGCATTTAAAAGATTCTTTAGAACTTTAATGAAAAAATTTATTAGAAATTATATTTGAGGGCTTTCAAATGATTGTAAATTTTAAAATAAATTTTTAATGTTTTTCAAACATTTTAAGAGGTCTACAAAATTGAAGGTATTTCAAAAATTGTTGTAGGATTTCCAAATATTTCCATAGATTTCTAGAGAACTTTGGTTAATAAATGAAATTTCATTACATATAAAGGGATTCTTTTCCATTCCACATATTTCAAGGGATTCCTAGCGATTCTAGAGATTATAAGGTATTTTAAGGTATTTTAAGGAGTTTTACAAAGATTTAGAAGATTTGTAGGGATTTAAATAGTATTTAGAGAGAACTTTGATGAATGAGTTTAATTTTAATTTTATTTGGGAGCTTTTAAATTATTTAAAATCCTTTAAATGAATTTGTACTTTTCCAATGATTTCATGGGATTTTAAGAGATTCTAAAGTATTTCAAGTAATCTACAAAATGACAAGGGATTTGAAAGAATTTGGTGGGATAAACAAAGATTTTAAGGAATTTCGAGAGTACTTTGGAAAATAAAAGAAATTTCATTGAATTTCAAAGGATTCTTTACGATTCCAGGGATTTCGAGCAATTTTAAGGGTTTTTAAGGGATTTCACGAGACTGAAGGATTTTATTGAATCTCCAAGGATTTGAAGGGATTTAGTAGATTTCTATAAATTTTAACCCTGTTTTAGTGTGTACTTTACGTACTTCACGGAATATATTAAATTTGATTTCAAACAATTTCTACAGATTGTAAAATTTAAGGCGAGAAGATATAGATTTACACTACCGTCGGAAATTATGAAATCGATTGACGCAAGCACTATTAAAAATCATTGCTGGCTTTGAACCACCATAACTCAGCAAAAAAAATTATAGGGCATTTTTTAAAAAAACAGTTGGTAAGCCTATGAAATTCCACGTGTAGTAATGTCAAACAGATTTTTTTATCTACTGAAGAGAATATAGCACGTAATAAGTTTTTAAAAAAATTCTAGATTTTCTGAAATTTTGTACCTCGACTTCAACTTTTAGCATGGCCTAAAATTTTATCTTTAATTTAAGCCAAAGAAACTTAAAAAATCTTCATCGGTTCCCAAGATACGATTAAAAATGTTCAATCATATCTGAGTTGAGTTTTAGTCAACGATCACGGTTTTCGGCCGGTCTGCTGCTCGCCTCCTTCATTAATCAGGACCGAATAGGCCGCACACAGAGGTGGTGCTTGATTCGGGCTCCCTTATACTTTTGATTCTGCGCATCAGTAATTTTTATCTCAAATTATTGTAAATTTTTTAAACTAATCATTGTTTTTTTAATTATTTACATTTATTTCAATTCAGAATTGTCCCCATTTTAAAGAAAAAAAAATGATGAACAGTTTTTTTTATTTCTTAAAATTTTTATCAACTAGAATATTAATAAAAATGTAGATGTATTATTACGAGAGTAAACTATTTTGCAAACGAATCAAGCAGCTAAATTCTTTGAAATAGAAAAAATTTCAATTAAAATTTTCTTAATAAATATTTATTACGGGACATACAAATATATTACATAAAACTACCTTTTCACTCAACAAACGAAGAACAAAAATATCATTAAGAATGTATTGGATATAGAAAATTTATGATCTACGAAACATTTATTTTATTTAATAAAATCACGTTGTAGTTTTATTCTGCATTCGATACAAAAATTAAGATGATTGGATGTAAAATTTCTGTACATTTAATAATGATTATTTTTAAAAATATTTACAATGCATGTACATGAAAATAAGAAGAGCTGAATAGAGGATCTACGAGAATCTAATAAGTATTTCTGATTATGTTAGTTTTAGAAATCTCAAAACAGATGTAAAATTTTTATGAAATCTGACCAGATTGTGTAAAACACATGAAAATTCTCTGCAATTTAAATGAAATTAAAATTACTTATTAAAGTTCTCTAAAAAGACGTGTATATCCCTGTAAATCTATGAAGTCCTTTAATCTTTTTAAATTCCTCAAAGTACCATAAATTCCTTCAAAGCTTTGTATTCGCTAGGAATCCTTTCCAATTTACAGGATTTTACAAAGTTAAATGGAAGTATCTGTATATCTTCGGAAATTCTGAAAAATTCTTGGCAATCTCTTTAAAAAAAGTTTTAAATTCTTGCAATGGTTTCTAATTCCTTAGAATCTTCGGGAAAATGTGGAAATCATTAAAATCCTCATAAACTTTCTCGAAACATTTCGAAATTCTTAAAAGCCTTAAAATCCGTGAAAATCCGTGAAAATCCTATGGAAGTCCATTAAATTCTTTAAAATTTGTCGGAACCCTATGTTAAATAAGTAAATAGATCATTTGTTTGTACTTTCTCCATTTTTTGCATTAACTCGTTTAATATTTTAACATTTTTTTTCTATAATGAGATTCTTGTGATTCTCTATTATTATTTATCTAGAATTGCAAAAAACGATAAGAAATGCATTACAGGCCTATAAAAAATGTTCTATAATATTTTTTCGTAATTTGGAATTAAAAGGCTTTGTAAAACATTTATAAAACAACTTATCCCCAATTTGCTGAATGGGTCATTTTACTGAAAGTTAAAAATATTCTTGGTTAGTATTTTCCGACTTCCGGCTTTGAGATATTTTGTTAATTTAAAGTAGAGAGAGAACTTTCAAACTGATATGCAGGATGGCTAATAAAATAATAATCGTTTTGCGCACTTTGATTTAATTGCACTTTGAAGCACAGCGTTCATGTTTTCGCAATTACTTTAAAACATTTTCTACATATATCCAGAAAAAGAATTTTCCACACAATTTTTGCAGATATTTCGTGTGAGTGCATGAGTTACGGAGCTTTTTACTCGTCGTTTTTGCTATCCCGACATCGTTCCGGTTTTAGTGGGGAAACGTCAAATTCAATTTACCACCATTTTTTCATGTTATTTTGACAGTCGTGTGATTTCCGCTTTTTGTTACGTACATACAACAAAAAATAACATAAAAAAATAATAGCGGAGAAATTTTTTTTTATATTTGTTCAGGAGATTTAGATACAAGGAGAGTTTTGATTCCGATTCGAGCAAAGTGTGAACAAATTTTTTTAAATTTTATTTTCCATCTAGTCATAAATGACGTTAAGTATTTTCTATTATTTAAAAAAGTAACTTGATCGATACTTTTGATTTCTATGATCACAGATTGTAGTATGACATCTATGTTAATTGATAATAACTGCCTCTGATGATAATACAGATTCCTTTAAATTACTCGTATCATAAATGTATCACCTGGCTAGCAATAAAGGATATTTTTGAAAAATGATTTTTTGTTTGATCTCTATAATAGCTTAATTGAAAAAAGCAAACATACAACAATTGGAAGTTCTGTGGTTCAATTTGTAGTAGTGCGAAGTGAAAATATCTCTTCAAAAATATTTCTCTTTAAAACTGAAAAAAAATATTTTCCATCTTGTCAGATATGCCGTTAATTATTTTCTGTTATTTAAAGATTTAACTGGATCAATAGTTTTGATTTCTATTTTCATCGATTGTGGAATGAAGCCTACGCTGATCGATAATAACTGCCTCTGATGATAATACAGATTCCTTTAAAACAATAAATTCTTTACATAATTTAAATATTTACACTGAAACCTATTTTATCAAAAGCTCAACATTATATTTTTTGTAGAAAATTTTGTTTTTCAAGTCAGATTTATACTTCATTATAAATAATCATCATTTATTGCAAAAATTCCCATTTCAAATTCATAATTAAAGATATCTATAGATTATGGTGCAATTCGATTTGCCAGTGGGTTAAAATCCATTATGGGTAATTTTCTTTTTTAAAAGATTACTTTTCTTCGCCTATTCTTTTCACGATTCCATTGACAAACTAAAAAAAAACAATATGAAAAATTTATGCAACTCTTTTTGTGCCGATATTTTCGTTTTTAGGGACGCACCTCACAGAGGGTAAAAATTACTTTTTTGGTTTAAAATAACACACATCGCACAAATATTGACCGATTTGGATAAAAAAGATTTGAAAAAAAGCTTTAATTTTTGTATAAATAAACAAACATAATGGAAAAAATTGCCATTTTTTCTATTTAAAGTTCTCGGTGCTCGTCAATAATAGGAAAATTGTTGAAATCACTTTAGTTTCATAGAGTAAAATTAGATAAAGATGCCACGGTTCGCCGGAAAGAAATTTAAATGAAAATGGGTTATTGCATTAAAATTCATATTTATCATGATATCTAGATGTACTAAGAATATTCTAATATAGTTTTTAAAATTAGTTCACTTGACAAATTTATTAAAAATAGCATTTTAATAAAAAAAATATCGTTTTATGAGTATCATCAATTCATCATCGGTTTATTATATGAATATAACATATAAGAACAAATAAGAAAATAATTATCCATAATTTCAATAACACTAAAATTAATGTTATTTGACATATTTCAAACAATATAAAATACTTTTAACAGTAGAAAACAAAAAAACGTAACAATAATGTAAACAGAATGTAGAAATTCGTGATACATTATTGACAGTCGCAATATTTTTGATTTCCACTTAAATTATGGAATTGAGGGTGGTAGAGGTTCTTTGAAATTCACTTTGGCTATTCAAATAATAAATAAAGATAATATCTATCTCACAAAACATTTTAAAAACTCTGAAAAATGGAAGGATACTGAAGTAAAAAAGATATTTAGTATTGCACTTGGTCCAGATGCACAAGAAAATTACAGCAACGTGAAACTTCTGAGGTCAGATCTAAAAATAACAAATTGTTTGTTTAAATATCCTAAAACAATTAGAACGAACTTAAAACTTGCAAACTTATTACTAGTTTGACAAATGACACAAAAGTTATTGATCTTGTATTTGGTGTGATGTCTTGAAACCTAATTTAAGTTCATGCGGTACTTTGAGAACATCAGCTAGTTGTCTTTCTAATTATAATGATAGGTGTAATCATGAAAGAGTAAAAAATTATTAAATATTTCAAAAATTGTGACAATTCACCTTTGTTGTTCAAAAATTTTATTGTTATTGATTTATTTGTTTATAAAAAAAGTGGAAAGCCGAATTTCTGCGCCGCACCATTTACAACAAATTTTTTCGAGGGCGGTTCCTTCTGTCAAGATCTTCCTTCCACAGTTTGATAAAACAAAGTAATAGCTCAAAACCGCTTTTTTTTACGAGTAAAAAAAAAGTTATGCAGTTGTTTCTGTGTCAGGTACAGATTTTTTTGGAATGCGGAGTTCTTTGATAAGGGTTTTCTCGCAAATGGTTGCTTTGAAGCGCTCTTTTTGCGGTTCAACAGAGCTAAATAATAGCTCAAAAGAGATTTCCTTATCTTTAAATTAAAGAATAAAAAAATTTTGCAAATCTTTCTGAGTCAAAATCGGACTTTTTTAAACCGCCTTTCCTTTCATAAAGGTTTTCTCGTAAGTGGTACATTTTTTAGACGCAATGGAGTTATTCTTATTGTTTATTTTTCGATAAAGCAAACTGAGAATAATAAGATATCAGAACACTTTTAATATTCATTTTAGTACAATCGACTAAAAAATCCGGGTCACTGAATCAAATTCCCCGGTTTTATCAGGGAGAACAAACTTCCCGGCCAGGTAAACACCTGAAGATTTTCCAATATCCTCCATTAGCCCCATTCTGAGTTTCTTTGCAAATCAAATTTCCAGAGATCGCAAAATTTCTCTTCGAAGGGTACTGATGGACTGTTGTTGCAAAATCTTAAAAACATTTGAACTCGATAAATCAGATAGAATTTGTCTAACAATATTCCTATTTCACTTTTAATTAGTTTATTATTCATGTCTCCCTTATAGGGAAGGACTTGAGTGACAGAACTCAATTTTCTTTAGCTAAGCGAATAGCTAAACCGAACAGCGTGTGCGGTAGATCCTAAATTACAATTGAGTCGTTGGTCAAAATAGTTGCCACTGGAAAGTCCTTCAAAATGGCGTTGACTTCCAACCGTTATATAGTCCCTGACCGGGCATAGGTTGGTTAGTTGACACACATTCATTTCCGAATGCCGAGCTGCAATTCGACATTCGTGGAATGCGTATGAAGTACATTTACACACTGCTGTGTTTATCCATGACATGCACGTATGTATATCGTTCCATAAAACCACACACACTGTTGTGATATCCTCTGGAATTACACCTGCATTATTGTGCAAATGAGTGTCTCCACGATATGCCGAGCCGATGGGGATTAGAATTAACCTGTCACGCCGGTGTATCCGCTTATAATCAATTACGAAGCAACACGAACTTGCGGTTAGCCAGATCGATTCTTGTGAAAATGAGCCATCAACCCTCTGCTAAGTTGCACGCGTTCGTAAACTAAGTAGATCCACTCAAGAAACGGATTTCAACCTAGTCATCGATTCTTTGAAGCTCATAGGTCTTGACTCTTGCTACTGACCAGAAAAGGAAATTTTACAGAAAAATATAGGGATTCAATCAAATTGTTCTTACATGTAATTTAACAGTTGCTCTGTATGTCTCACCCTTCAGGCAGAACCAGACTATTTTTTATGTCTTGACACGAATACTTTCGACTTAAAGACAACAATTTTATGTTTTGAGGCAAGATTATTTGACTTTATATTGTTTGTCTTCAGGGTATTTGTATTATGTTCTTTGGATGACGAATCTAAAAATGTTGTCCATTTTTTCCTACCTCAAACAGTTCACTTGAGACTGGCAGATTCAGGTTTTTTAATTAAAGGCTATTCCTGGCTACTGCTCGAGCGCTCACTTGGTTATGCTTTTCGAGCCTTCAATTTAAAAATCAGTTAGTAAAAAATCAGTTATTTTCTGTATATCTTCAATGTCCAGCTGGTGAGGTGGAACCATACAGCATAGTCTTGAAAACGTATTCAAGACTTTAAAGTTTTTTTTACAATTTTTAGATAAATCCTACAAATTTAATCAAATTCCTTAAATTCTTCCAGACCTTTTTTTTGGAAAATTTTATAAATCTTTTTAAATCTTTCTGAATATCCTCTTAAAATATTTTCACGAAATGAAAAATCATTTTCAATTTTCCTAGGAATCTTAAGATAATGTTTTTATTCTTTTGAAGATTTTTGCAATTCTTATCAGGCTTCGTAATTTTGTGTTTCAAATGTACGAAAATTTAGTTATTCGTTATTCATAATGTGTCCCCCAAGGGTTTACATGACTTCCATTCCTTACAATATTTCCGCTTACATATTAAACAACAACAAGAAAATTTCAACCTTAATATTTACAAATAATTACAACTATTTACATAAAGTCCTATATCTATCTAGTTCCTTAACTCGAGCGAGCGGTCGAGAGCGAGAGTGCATGTGCAAGCGAGAGAGAGAGAGAATGAGAACGCAAACGCATCTTAGTCTACTTATGCTATTACATATCCATTACATACAATCTTTACGCTCCTAATCTAGGTGAGTTCCGTTTCCTTATTCTTCCACTTTTTTGTCCTCCAATTTACCATTTTTTCATACATTCTCTCATTCACTCTCATTCGCTCCCCTAGATCCCTCCAACTCCTCCATCCATTCTTCTCCTAATCAATCCTCCCCTAGAATCTTAATCACATTCTCTTGCCAGCTTCCTTTACCCTCTATTCCTCTTCTACATTCTTCCCATACATGCTCCCATGTTTCCTCCTCCCATTCACATGTTCTACACTTTCTGTTCTCTTCCTTTTCCAAATACCTCCCCTCTCTTACCTCGTTTCCCAACCTAAATCTTGCTAATCTGGTCCACCTTCTCTCTCCCCATCCATTCTCTAAATACTTTAGTACAACTTCCTTTTTTAACATCTTATGCCATTTATTGTATTTTGATTCCTCATTGATCTCCCATCTTTCTGTTCATTGTCTTTCCCTGTTCTTTTTTCCAATTCTTCATAATTTACTCCAGTCCCGTCTTCCATGTCTCTAGCAATCAAGAACTCCCTCCTTTCTTTTTCCCATCACGTTAATTCTATCTCCCTCCCTCTCCTCTTTCTACCTCCAACAAATACTTTCTCGCCAACTCCCCTCCCTTTCCCTCCCTCAGCTTTGTCTCAAATTTCCATGCCCTCTTTCCCGCTCTAACACTTAATTTATCCCTTTGCGCTTCTTCTCTCCCCATATAGCCTGGCCTCTTTCAATCTACCCCTAATGCCATCCTTATATACCTTTCTTCTAAACTCTCAATATCTCTCCTTTCTTTCCATCTCCATATCTGTGCCCTATAACTCAATACCGGCCATACCAGCGTATCAAATAACCACATTTTCCTTCTTCAATTTTTTTTACCCTCCTTTTTACGATTCCCCATATCTATTTTATTACCCCTGCTGCTTTTTTTTATCCCTTCTCTTATATGAACTCTATGATCTCCATTCTTTTGCAAAATATATCCCAAATATTTAAACTCCTTCACTTCTTC
>JAAAKG020137175.1:0-12975 GCA_010014905.2 Druon quercuslanigerum
CAAAAAAATTTCTATGCGAGAAGGCTGAAATTTTGATTTTGTTTATCTAATTTGTTTATAAAAATTGAAATTGTTATATTTTATCAAATATTATTAAATATTAATTATTTTAAGAAATACCTGAAGTCGTTCTTGTGGTTGAAGGAAATTATAATTTGAATAAATCTGAAATGTTAATATTTTGCCATATGAATTGTTTATAACAATGGTTATTATTAACTTTTAAATTATTTCATTATAATGAAGCACTTTTAGCTAACAGAAAATTTTTTTAACGGTAATAAGACTATTTGCTCATTTAGTCATAAAATTTGTTTATAACAAATAAATGGACTAAAAGCGAAATTATTTGTATTCTATGAGTCCCTAAACATTCATTTAAGACAATATAAAGTTTACCTAATCAGTTATTAAAGTGTAAAAAATTGTTATATAAAAAATTTCAGTTTTTTCATATTTTGAGTAAAAAAATTATGAATAAACAAGCAGTAGAGACAAAAGTTCAGAGAGCCAAGCTCTTCAGAATTTAATGAACTTTAATTTTTTTTAAATAATTAAAAATCGGACCAAAATTGATGGCTGTGGACATTTTTTTCTACAATTTTTTCTACTTCTTTAACACGCGCCTTGCCTTATTAAACTCAAGATTACTCTAAGCGACTTTTATCGCGGAAAGATAGTTTTTATTCAGTTTTATGGACAAAATAGGAATCAGTGTACATTACCACACATTGAAAAACTGACATTTTTAAATAGTTTAATATTTTAGGGTCTCTACTGCATTCTCAGTATGTTGTAGGACACTCCAGATTTTTTTCAAATTTTTTCCAACATATTATTAGCTCTGGGTCATGTGAAATTTAAGGGGGTTTTCTACCTTGTTGGCCCAAAAAAGTGCTGTTTCTTCTGGAATTTTTTTCTCGAAAAGGATAATAAGTAAAAGGATGAAATTCTTGCAGAGTTATAGTAAAAAGTTTATTGCAGCTTTACAAATTTTTTTTCGGGGATCCAAATAAAGGGGGGGGGGAGGTATTGAACAATGGCGTCCAGTCGACGGCGACTCTTCCTCATAGTGGAAGTCCTATCATCCGCAAATAAAATCTGAAACGCAAAAGGAAAATATTTTCTTAATTTAGACACTTTTCCGCATATGTGGTAGTAGAATTGTGAAAAAACGTAAAAAATGCGAAAATTATGAGCTTTTGAAAAAAATGCGTTTTTAGCTATTTTTTCGTTACTGATTATTTTTTTAAATAAACAATTTTTAATATTTTTTGCCAATTCTACTACCACAGATGCAAAAAATCCTAAAGAACATCTGTCAAAAATTTCATATCGATTGCTCATTTTTTGCGCCCTATAGGACTTCCACGAACTCGAAAAACGTTGTTTTGAGAAAAACGCGTTTGAAACTTTGAAATATAACTGCAAAAATTAATGTTGAGTTTTATGGATCTTAATAGAAGTATTCATCATTTCTTATGTTTTTTGGGTTGCTGATTACGAATCTGCTATCAAATTTGCAAAATGAATTTCTTTTTTAAAAAAATTACATATTTTGCAAGATGCGTATGCTTTCCATAGCTTTTGATGTCACTGATTTTAAATTTGTTACTATTATTTAACTAAAAATTTGTTTAAACAATTGTCTTTATAAAAAATGTTCCAGAATTGCATTTTTTTGACATGCATATGATTTTTACGGTTTAATTGGTCAGAAATAACGAATATGCACTTCGTTTTGCGACAATATTTTTAAAATATTGCTTTCTTTTAAGTTCATAAAATTGTGTCACTTACCTGAAGAAACAGCTGAGAACGCGCATGCGCACAGGCAAGCATACCATTGAGCGAAGGGATCAATATTCGAAACATTTTCGAACATAAAACGATCCCTTAAACACGAAAAGAAGCCTCAAATTGGAACCATTTTCGCCGCCGCAGAGCGTCAGGCCGCTGCAGCCCAGCGCGCTTAACACCGCTCCACCAAACGGCCGATAAGTTTCGTAATTTAACAGTTTTTAACTTAAAATTTTTACAGAAAATTCTTGAATCATATATCTATCCGAAAATGCAACAACAAAAAAATCGATTTTTTTGATCACACAAGGTAGAAACCCCCCTTAATTTGTGTGAGCAATGGGCCTCATGACAGGATTTTTACTTGTATTTTGTTAAATAGGTCTAAACAAAAAACTTTTACGCAAATTAGAGAAACACAGTTTCATTCAGAAAACTTAGGGAATTCGTGCGGTTGTTGTTAGAACCTCCTCAAATTTTTTCCTGAGGAGTTACTGCCTTCTAAAGTCATGGTTCATGATATTTTGCGGCGATATTCGAATGGCGTGACTCTTTTGAACAAATTTTAAAATTCAAAAATTATACTTATGGCCACGAAACGGAGTCTCCTGGCCCACTGTGCTGTGACTAGAGTTGTAAAAGAACTATTTTCTTAATACTTATTACATCAATACTTAACTTACTTCAATCAAAATATACAAAAATTCGTGTAGCAGATTTATCGGAAGCTGATTGCTATGAATTAAATATTTAATTAAATATGAACTTATAATAATATAAAGTTATTTAAAACAAGAATCATACTTTTAATACATTTCTAGATGTATTGCCTTCATTGTGCTAAATATTTGAGAATAGTATCTCTCATTAAACATACGAAAAACACTACTGAATAAGGAGTTAATAGTTTTATTTTATAGTAGTTTCAAACTCAAGAAAATTGCACGCCTCAGAGAGTTGTTATTCGTATTTTAACACAAGTAATCCGTAATTTATCGGGAAATTAAATATTTGCAACTTATATTGTATAGTTATCATGTTTTCATAACAACAACCCTTAATTCAGGGATGTTCCGCTCGTCATAGGCGGTTCATTATTATTACTTATTAAATAAATAGTTAATTTCTAAAAGGTTTTAACTTTATTGAAACAAATTAAAAATTTAACTATTTTACTAAAAATCGGTTTCTTTTGCTTAAAGAGGGAATATTCTCTCCATAAACGTTTTTCGTATCTTGCGTGTTTGAGAAAAAGCATTTCAGATGTTTTGAAATTTTAAAAGTTTTTTTCCACCCGGTTCGAAAATTTTTCTCATGACGAAAGGAACCCTTAAACCAAATTTCATTTTTTTTCAATTTGATCAAAATGTACAACTAAACTAATATTTAATACAGTAGAATTTATTTCAATTTGGATTTTAAAATCGACACTCTCTACTTGAATTTCTACAAATATTATTATATTATTATTATTTTATCGATATTTCCAAATTTTTGAAGAATTAGTATATCGTTTAGAGTGGTTATATACTAATAAAACTTCATTTGAAAAAAAACACACGTGTTATTTGAAAATCAAACAGGAAAAGAAATATACAAATGATGCTCGGCTTTAGTTCATTAAATGTTTTCTAAATTTTTGTCAAGTAGAGATGTGCTATCTGGGACACTGATCCACTTATTTCTCTAATGATAACAAAGCGAACAAAAATAGAAAAATTGAGTGAAATGAAGGGGATTTTGATACATTTCAACCACCATGACTTCCGCAAGCACCATCAAATTATTGTATAAAAGCTGTAGCACGTTTGAAACGCATTGAGTCGTGTATTTAAAGTTCATAAATTTATATCAAGGTTTATTTTGCAAACAAAAATTTTCAAAATCTTCCTAAATTAAAACCATATAACGTGAAAATGAAGTCCATAATTGCTGCACAGTTTTTTTTCCTTTCGGTTTTCTTTATTTTTATTGGTAACTAAAATAATATTTAATAATGATTTTGCAATCTTTGTTAAATTTTCGAAACCCTTTTGACAAATTTCAAATTTTTATGAAATTACTGAAATCTTTAAAAAAATTTAAATATTTGATATTTGTGAAATATTGGAAATCTTGGTTAAATATTTGAAATCTTTAAACTGGTTTCTGACAATTTAACCATTTTGTTTTAATGAAATCTTTGAATTAATTTTAAATTCTTAAAATTTGCAAAATATTGGACATTTTTTGAAATCTTTGTTAAGTTTTTGAAACGAGTCTTTGTTAATTTTTTTTAATTTTCTGACAAATTAAAAAACTTTAATGAAATTTTTGTTAAATCTTTGCAATTTTTGTAAAATATCTTAAATCTTTAAAATTTTTTAAAAACTTTAAAATTTGTGAAATACGAGAAATTATGGAAGTATTTGTTAGGTTTTTAAAATATTGTTAAATCTTTGAAATTTTTTAAATGTTGGAAATCTTAAAGTCTCTTTTAAATCTTCCAACATTTTGGGACAAATTAAAAGAATTTTCTTCAATTTGTGTGTAATCTTTGAAATTTTTGTGAAATATATGAAATCTCGTAAATCTTTTGAAAATTTTGATGCTTCTGAAATATGGGTTAAATTTTTGAAATCTTTGTGAAATCTTCGAAATCTTGTGTAAATCTTAAAAATTTTTGCAATCTTTAAAGTTTTTGTTAAATCTTCGAAAATTTGTTGACAAAATAAAAATGTTTATTGCAATCTTTGAGAAATCTTAGAATTTTCTGTGAAATATCTGACATCTTAAAAATTTTTTTTAAATCATCGAAATATTGTTTTAATCCTAAAAATCTATGTTAAATCTTCGAATCCTTTTTGCCAATTAAACTTTGTAATGAAACCTTTGCGAAATCTCTGAATTCTTCAAATCAACCAAAAGCAATATTAATTTTTTGTTGTTTTTTGTTTTTTATATAATGGCTATATTCTATGTTTGAGTCAACAAAAGTTGTTTTGACCCATTAAAAATTTTGTTGGAATAGCGCTAGTAGCATAGGATATATGTTGTATCCCTTTTTCAATTTTACCGGTAGAAGCATCCCAATCTGTCTGGAAAGTCAAACTAATTTTTTTTCAAAGCTTAAAACCTTTTTTTTTTAGAACCGAGTACACAGTCCAAGGAAAATCCTATATACCCTAGTACGCCGACCAGGGAAAATCCTATATACCCAGTGCGAAATAGCAACGTACGTGGAAACGATCAACCTCTGTTTTTACCGAATTCAGTACAAGGAAATTATGTACATTCTATACAATTAAATCAAATCCTATCTACATTCCAACCTGTGCCTAGACAACAAATTGCAGCACTGTTTCATAATCAAGGACCTCGTTCAAGGTCTGTTTCGCCAACCACTTCTTCAGGTGGCGAGAACGATCCTATCCAAGCTTCTCCTATCGTGGAGAAATATTACAATCCAGATGGATCGTCTCCACCTGGAACTCCTCCAGGTTCAGGAATCACACCACTTCTTGCACCACCTCCGCCTCCGAGGAGGCACAGGGTATTACCTAGAAAGAAACCCCGACATTAAAGAGCAGACTCTAAAAGAAACTCAGGATACCAATGACTCCCAGGAAGCGACCAATTAATGAAATTAACATCACGTGTTTTCTGTAAAAAAAACTTGGATCAGAAAATTTAAGACTTTCAGAACCATCAGTCAAAGGAAATTTTAGAGCATCATCACGAATTTATAAATTCATCATTTACAAGAGTCTATTAGCTGACACCGAAGTCCACCAATGTATCTTCTTTCAAGACCTGGTTCGCCAACATATTCGTCAGCTGCCTCTAACAATCCTACCAGACTGGAATTTGAAAATAATTATGATTCTAAAATTAAACTCTTACATATCAAGGAATCATCTAATAGGAACAATCACCATTAATGTAGCAAAAGATATATAAAACTAATATAATTCCACATAGCTTACTGTATTTATACATTTTTGAATAAAAATCTTCTCAATTTTTTCGTAAAGGCATGGTTTTGGTTTATTTCAAATTCTTCTATACTAAATAATAATAAAAAACCTCATGATTTAGGCGTTAGCTCGAAAATAATTAGGATACTGAAAAGTCTATATGAGAGAGCATCAACTCGCGTAAGGGTGGAGGACAGGCTCTCAGATGAGTTACCTATTACGGAGGGAATCCTGCAGGGTAAAATTTTGAGTCTCATAATATTTAACTTCTTAATCTCTGACATTAGGATTTTCTTTAGGGGAAAAGGTTTGGTCAGCCTTAGAATTTTGAATGACAAAGATATTATGGTTTTAATTTATGCAGACGATTTAGTTATTCTAGCCGAATCCAAAATTGATACTATGAGAAAGCTCAAAGCCCTGAAGTAATATTGCAATTTAAATAAATAAGCGACCAATAAAGACAAAACTAAGTGTACTATTTTCAAAAAGGCTGAATTGGTGAAAAACTCCTTGGTTTAAAATATGATGGTAGCAATCTGGAGTTTGTTTCCTGTTTTGATTATGTTGGTACCATTTTCTCTAGATCAGGACTGTTCTGTTTGGCAGCTCAGGCTGCAGCCAGCCGAGCCAACCTAGCCTCGGAAGCGGTCTACAACATTTTAATCCGGACCAAATCTTCCTACTAGCCTTTTATTATTAAAATACAGGACGCTCTTATGAAGAGTACCTTATTATATGCGGCTCATATTATTTTTTTGATTTACTTAGAAGTGTATGAAAAGGTACAGGTTTGTTTCTTCAAGAATCTTTTCCCGTTTGCCAAGAAACACACCGGACTTTATAGTCAGATTGGAATTGGGCTTAACCTGTGTGTCTGGTCAAATTATAAAAAAGGCATTAAACTGGGTGGCACATGTCTTTGATATGGACGATTCGTGTTACCCCGAAATCTGTATGCAAAAATTGGCTCAATCCGCACAAAGCAATAACTTCAAATATAATTGGCTGGGTCAGCTTAAAAGATGCCTGGAAGGTGCGGGTATAAATCCAAATTTAACTGAACTGAATGGCTCCAACCTTATAGGTCAAATTGGGGACATATTTAACAAATATAACAAATACATGTTCGCTCAAGACTTGATAAGATTGCCACATAGCAACTTTAGCCCAATTTATAAACAGATTTTTTACAATGATTCACAACCTCAACAATATCTGTTATCAAAAGCTTCGTTTCATTTTAAGCGCATTTTTATTCAACTTAGGACATCTTCCAAATTATTCATTAAGCTGGCCTCAACAACTGGTACTGCTGTGATTGACCCGCTGCAAATATGTCAATATTTTCAATTTTTTCGTAAAGGCATGGTGTTGGTTTATTTCAAATTCTTATATCCTGAAATCCTTTAAGAGTATTTTAATCATTTTTAGCTGAATTAAATCATTTTTTTGAACAAAACGAATATCTTTTTTGCGTTACTGGATTACACGAACTTGGGTACGAACATTAGAACATGGGAAATCCGGGGATTTTAAATATTTCTTGGATTGGAAACTCTTAGTATAAATAAAAACTTTGCAATGACAATGCTCCCTTCAAGAAATAGGGACGACTTGAAGTATCACAAAACATAAAATTCCCGAAAAAGAAAATATTCGAGCTAGAAAATTACCGATTTGGAAAATTCTAAAATGGCAGACATTATAAAATAATCGACACTGTTAAATTTGCCGTATATGGAAAAATTAAATGATAGTAGAATATTAAAATAATAAATAAAATAATTTTATTGTGTGATATTTTGTAATATGAGAAGATTTATTTTTGGAATTTTCTGTTCTCGGAAATTCGAATTTTTATTCAGGAATTTTCCTGTGTCAGAAATTATATATTTTAGGAAATAAAAAATAAAGTGTTTAAAGAATTTAGGTTTATTTCTAATTCGGATCGGACGAAATTTTGTTACATTTTTCAAATTTAAAAAAGAATATGTTTAGACTTAGTTTTAATTACGATGAAAATTCAAATTTAAAAAAAAAATTATATACCATTTTCATTGAGGACATAAAAATGGAATAATCTCCCAGTAAATCTTTTCATTCAGAAAATTAAAAATAATTTGAGTTTGGAATTAAACCATTTCTAGTTTCGTAAATCCGTATTCAAATTGCAAATTTTAAGAGTTAGACATTTTGAAGTCGATAACGTTCAAAACAGATTAATTTCGAACTCAATTCCCCTTTTTTATTATCTTTTGGTTGAATGCAAACTAATTTAATAAAACCCATTAAAAAATCCAACTACTTTCGGCTAAAATTTTTTTTTTGTAAAAAATTCTAATATTTGGTTGAAAATTTAATCCTAGTGTTGAAAATTAATCTTTCTCGGTTGAAAAAAACTTCTTTGTTGAATACTTTACTCACCTTAAAAATTGTTTTCCTAGTGCATGTTACATTAAAAACATAAAAAACTAATTTTTTTGAAATCCCACTCACAAGATGAAAAAGAAATTGAAAGACAAAATTTGTGATGAGAATGTGCTAACGCAGCGGGCAGATTTTTTTTTTACTGTTAATGAAGTTTTTCATGATTAAAATCGAAACTAGGCATCCTATAAAAAAAAGTGATGCACCACAAATTTGTAGATCTCATTCTAGTGCAAAATTTTTATTTCTTTTCTTTTACCGTATTTTGCATAGTTTAACCGAAAAATTTAATTTTAGGATTTTGGGAATTTTGGCATTCAAAAAGCAAAATTTTTACTTTTTTGAAATTTTGTAAATGCTATAAATCTAAAAATTGTTGGTTTTATGAAAAAAGTGATTCAAATAAAGTGTTCTAATATTTGAAGACTATAAATATCTATACATAAAATTTCTGAATTTTGAAAAAAATTGGTCTTAAAAATGTTGAAAACGCGCTCACTTTTTTACTTTCAATTTAAAATAGCTAGTTAACGAACTTTAACTTTAGTTTAGGACTTTAAAAGCCTATACGAAAGGTCAAGCGAATAGAATTTTTTTCAAAACTTATCGTTCTCATAAGCAGACGTACATACATACATATAGACATACAAAAAGAAACATTCGTAAACACCTCTTTTTCGGATTTAAGGAGTCTCAAAACGTGGATTTTTTACCAAAACTGGGGGGGGGGGGATTTTACAAAAATCTAATACCTACTCTGATGAGAATGTAAAAATTGAGGATCATTTTTTTATATTTGTTATTACCTCGTGTTTTGCGCTTGCTAGGATACCTACTTTAATTTTTGGATTCGATTTTTTTTAATAGCAACCCTCATTTTAAGGGTGTTCTACGTCTACTGAGGTGTAGACCGTTTTTTTATATATTAGAAACACATAATGGAACATATATGAACCAAAGAATTAAGGATACTTCTTTTGAAATTTTCGAATAAATTTTATGAATGTTGAACCTTTAACCTTTATTTTGGGGGTGTTTTGCGCTTTATAAGGGGTTGAACATTTGTTTACATGTAAAACAACTTAAAAACGCCACACGGCTTTTTGAAGCTATCATGAATACAAACATTTTGAGCTATTATACATTTTTTAAGCTAAAGATTTAAGGCTAAATATCTAGCTGAAATGGATGAAGAGCTTCGTGGACAATTTTTTGAAGAATCCGATCTCTTTACTATCAATTGTTGTGTGTGTAATGCAGCGAGAGCTTTGCCCGATGCGAACCGTAAAACAAAACCAATGGTTAATCATAATTCCAAAAGACGAATGTAACAACTCACCATAAAGATAGGCTGGGGAAGAAAGTACGCGTTCCGCATTCGCCAAGCTTCGAAAATTCGTGCGCGAACTCCGGATCCGTTATCACACACTTAGCAAGTCAAAGCTGTTAGTCATCAGGCAGCATATTGTTCAGAGAATACGGATACTATCTGACGCTAAGAGAAGTCTAGAGCAAAGAGAAAGGTGGGTCAGAGAAAACTAACAGTTTCTCTCTGACCCATCTTGACTCTTCCAAAACCCTCTAGTTGCTTTCGACCACCCGCTCAGACCAGAGAAGGTCAAAGTCTTTTGGAGATAAGTCTACGAAATCCTACATAGACTTGACGAGAACTGAGAGAACATAAATAGCTTTAAGGAGCTATGTGATGCCGTCATAACAACACCTGAGGAAGAATGTCCAACCATCACTACCGAGGAGATGAAAAAAGTAATAAGAGGTATGAAGAACTATTCCGCTTCAGGACCAGATGGTATCATGACCATCTGGTGGAAGAAGTTTCCTTCAACCCATCATTATCTGCCCTGTATTTTTACCTCATATTTGAAGTCAGAAGAGCCAATTCCGGAGTAGTTGGTGGAAGGGCGCACAGTTCTCCTGCCGAAAATGAAAAACTTAACTGACCTAAAGTATTACAGGCAAACCACTTGTCTCAACACACTATATTAAATATTCACAGCTATCCTAAATGATAAGATTGTTCGGGCAATCGGACCTGTGTGGCAAGAAATGTATGAACAACGCGGCTTAAAGAAAGGCGTTGCATGATGTTGAGAGAACCTGCTCATCGATAGATGTGTCTGCAAAGATGCAGCATCCTACCAGGGTGACCTTTCGATGGCCAGGAATGCTTACCGGAAAGCTTTCGATTCGACATAGAGAGATTGATGCCCCTTTGGAAAACCAGATTTACTATCTCATCTGGAAAAAATAGTATGCCAACTAACAAGGTCACTTTCCAAACAGGTGTCTTTCAGGGCGAGTCGATGAGCCCACTTCTTTTTTGCCTCACATTATTGACACTATCTCTAGTACCTCGCCATTTCCAGAGGTAACTTTGCGGCAGACCTGCAAGTCGAGAGCGCAAGGTTACCCATGTATTTTACATGGATGATCTTAAGATCTATGCTAAAAATAAAGAGCAACTACATTTAGCTCTAGGGTTTGTTGAACGATGCACTAAGGAAATAGGAAATGAATTTGGGTTAGAAAAATGCGCCAAGGTTTATTTAAAGCGAGGAAAACTTAATGGTATCTCTGAAGACCTTGCGCTCGTCGATAGAAGCGCTATATGACACCTTTGTGCTGGAGAGACTTATACGTTCCTCGGCGTGCCACAGAACCGCATTCTGATTGTGACACCTATAAAGGATACTCTCCGAAGCAGATATAAGCGGCTCATCCGGCAGATTTGGTCTTCCGAACTGTCCAGGAGGAACATAGTATCTGCAATGAACATGCTTGCCGTCCCGGTAGTAATCTATTCCATGGACGAAGAACGAGATCAGATCCCTTGATATCGGGACACGAAAGGATATGCACATAAATAAAAGCATGCATCTTAAGTCTTCTGCTCCGCGACTCTACATCTCACGCCGTCAAGGTGGTTGCGAAATTTTGCATCTTGAATGTCTTCACAACAGGATTATTCTGAGCACATCATAAAGTCCAAATAAAAAAGAGACACTTTTCCTAAAATGGTCAGGAAGCATGAAGAAGAGGGCAAAGGAGCGTTTCTGTACAAAGCAGCGGAGGAGGCTGTTGAAAGACTCGGACTTAAATTCAGTATCAGGACTGCGCGGAATGCATCAAATCTTATCTATCTAGAGTACTTACTCCTGCAACCCCAGGAGAAAAACTTCCGAGGACAGCTTTTTAATAAGAGGATGCACATCACCTTCTACAGAAATGTGGAGGATCAGTCAATATCGTGTGAGCTAACTTTTTCTTTCCTTAAAGCACCCGGATTGAAGTCGGACACAAAAGGTTTCATTTTGGCATGTGAAGATGGTGACAATTCTACCTTAACATACCGTCCCCACATTTTGAGCCAAGACATTCCCGATGACAGCTGCAGGGCGTGCCATGCACACCCTGAGCATCTAGGTCACATACTATCTAGTTGTCCAACTCATGCGGAAACGACTTACATCCAAAGGCACGATGTGAAACTAAAAGTGCGTTATTGCCATCTCTTTTACTCTTACGGCATTAATCTAAATATCGCTTTACTAAACGCTCGTAGGGAAATACAGTCAATTGTCGAGAATGAGAAGTGCTGCATATACTAGAACTTTATATTCTCGACAATTGTTTCTGTTGCACATTCAAGGTCTGAAATAGTTTTCCTTGACTTCGAGAAGCGAAACATGTTCGTTATTGAATTTTCGGCACCAGCTGTCAAAAACATCATAGCCAAGGAGAATGAAAAGAAAGAAAGGTTTAGAGACCTTGTAAGGGAATAGCGACGGTCACGGTCGTGAGACGTGGTTATGACTGAAATTTTACCGCGATTTCGATGGGATCGGGTGCAATTTTACAGATTAGCACCCGATCCCCGCAAAATCCTGCAGTTGTCATTATGACAAAATTATAATTATATGTGTATGTACATTTTTTTAAGTTATGAAAATTCCTATTGTACTATCGCAGGCTTCAGCACCTTTCCCCTATTCCCTTCTTTCCCCTTTCCTCGTTTTCCTTACCCCTTTTGCACGTGTTGTGGATAGGGAGAGGGCACTTCTGTAATTGGTAATTGGACAGAAGAATCTTTCATAAGTTAAAATTCAATTCATTTTTTAAAAGATCGTTTCATAGTTTTAGAGATTCATCTCGTTTAGTCAAAATGTAATCTTTTTTAAAAATGTAACTATTTAATGCAAAATTCACCTGTTTTAGTTTAGAGTTTAAATATTTTGTTGGAATTTTTTCTTTTTTGTTTGAAATATCAACTAATTCTTTAAAAATTATGCATTTTGTTAGAAATTCTTCTTTTTGATTAAAAAATGTTATTGTATGGTTAAAGTACATAATTTTGTTAAAAGGTATTGTAAAAAAAGTATTTTTCAAATAAAAATTCACTACTTTCATTAAAAATTTGTCTTTTTTGTTAAAAAATTAACCATTTTGGTCAGTTTTCTTATAACAAACAAAATTCACATCCGCTGCAAGCTGCGACAAAAAAAAACTGAAGTGAGGCAAATTTCAAATTCACGGAAGGAAGAAATAAAAGTGAAAAGAAAACACATAAAGGCCTCCCTGATAAGAAGACAATTATTCTATTTTGGTAGAGGATTAAATATTCTATTTTTATGTTGCATTTGTTGGCCAGAAAAGTTTAATTAACAAATCGATATTAAATGTTGTTTTGTCTACTGGTCAAAAATCAGTATTTTGTAATGTTAATTTATAAAATTTAAAAAAATTATTAAAATCAATATTTTGTAATATT
>JAAAKG020137176.1:0-12975 GCA_010014905.2 Druon quercuslanigerum
TATGTTTCTATGATGGCATATTGCTAAGAGGTACAAGAATAGTAATTCCAAAGAATCTACGGATTCAAGTTTTGAAAACCGCTCATGAAGGCCACCCCGGCATTGTCGCAATGAAGGAAGGCCTCAGAACAAAAGTTTGGTGCCCTAGATACGACGAAGAGGCTGAAAGTATGGTTAAATCGTGTCAAGGATGCACATTAGTCTCAACACCAAACCCGCCAAATCCATTAAAACGACGAGAATCACAGGATGGACCCTGGATTGATGTAGCTATGGATCTGATGGGACCACTACCTAGTAGCGATTACATTTTAGTAGTAGTCGACTATTTTAGCAGATATAAAGAAATAAAAATATGTCGCAAGATCACCAGCTCAGTGATTATTAATCTTCTAAAGGAAATTTTCAGTAGGTCAGGCCATCCTGTTTCAATAACTGCCGACAATGGGAAACAATTCTCTAGTGAAGAGTTCAAAGCATTTTATAGGGAAAGGAATATAAATATCTACAATAATGTACCTTACTGGCCACAGCAAAATGGGGAAGTCAAGCCAGAATCGCGATATTTTAAAACGGTTAAAAATTAGCCAAGCTGAAAAAGGAGATTGGAAATAGAGTCTCCTGGAATACTTGATTATATATAATAGCACAGCACACGCTGTAACAGGAAAACCACCGTCAGAATTGTTTTTTATAAGGCAGTTCCGCGACAAAATTCCTATGTGGACGTCAGGGATAGAGACCAGGAAAAGAAAGAAAGGCGAAAGGAATATACAGATCGGAAAAGAAAGGCAAAGGACTGCGAGTTAGAAATGGGTGACAAAGTAAATGTCAAAAATACAACTAAGGAGAATAAATTAAGTCTTAATTTTGAACCAACTACGCATACGGTGGAGAAAAGCAAAGGAGGAGACATTGAAGTCCGAAATGATGAAAAAGGGCAAACCTACAGACAAAATGTTGTGCACCTAAAAAAGATCCAAGGACAGTCGAAAACCCTCGATAATCATGAGGAAGAGAAAACTGAGGACGATGGTTGGTTTGAAGAAAATAACCACAATGAAGATAATTAAAGAAAAAAAAAGAAGAAGAGAAATTATTGAGCATTTTAGTGTTTACACTAAAGATAACTAATCTTTAACTAATCTGAAATAAATTTGTGTTATCAGAACATAGTGCCTCTCAAAAAAAAATTTTAAGAAGAAGGAAGAGATGTAGTGTATGTCTAAATAGGGTTTGCTATTGTCTCGAAAGTGTACGTCACAGAGTATTGGTGGGGAGCCGGGCACAGTTCAGTTGGGACTGAACAGCCGGTTAGCCAACAAGTGGTGGTGCGTTAACGAGCCAAATTATACCCGAATCAGTGAACACTACAGTTCCTATTTTAATTTGAAAAAAGATCTTCTTCAAACAAAAAATTCCTAAAAATGAAAAAAAAATTGTCGACAAAAATAAAAAAGAGGCAAGAAAAATGAAAATAATGATTATTAATAATAATTAATTTATATAGTTAACAGTGTGGTTTCATAAATCTTTATTTTCTCTTGCTTTCTCTATTTCTGATGTGTTTATGATGGATATTTCTGGTGTGTTTATAGAGAATTTGCAATCTGACCCTCACTTGATTCTCAGGTGCCAAAGGGAAGAGCATCGTTGTTTCGTTGCTGTTCCTACCAACTTAAATTTCTCTTATCTTAATAAGGGTGCTGTATAAGTACAGAAACGTTAGTGAATATTATTTCAAAATGTTTTTTATTGCGATTTAATAATAATAAAATTAAAAAAACGAAAGAATTAAAAAAAGATACGGAAGGAGATTTGGTTGGTTGCCTTCTCCTTTTTCTTGCCTCTTTCTTATTTTTGTTCAAAAAATTTTTCTTTTTTATAACTTATTGTTTAAGAGGGTCTTTTTTCAAATTGCAGCATGAACATTTTATGGTGGTTATACATATTTGGTCGTTAGATTCTTGTTTTGATATTCAGGAATTCTATTCATTAACTTGATTATTGGAGGTTAAATAGGATTTTAAATTTGATTTTAATCTAATTTAAATTTTTAGCTGGTCAAAGAATGGTTCCCCTGCTCAATGTTTAAATATTTTTTATACCAAGAAGACTATTGCTTCAATAAATCAACATCTGGTTGAATTAAGTTCATTATTTACCCGATGTGTATTTCTTTTTAGTTTCCTTAAAAATTATATAAAGTAATGTGATAAACGTGAGCTGACTTATGAGCGACAAATTAAATACAAGATAAGTAAAGGTAAATGACAAGCTAAGATACGGCAATTATGTTACAATTTTCCTCATACTTTAAGCTGCTATTTTGAATTTCAGAATAGAAATACCTATATAAGAGTGCTCTTGACTTGAAAAATTCAACAGTATTTGCGAATTGATAACAACATACAGGTGGCCCTGTTATTGTATCCATTAAAAGTTCAAGGTACTTATTATTTTTTTAATTAATCTAAAATTATCGATAATATAGTAAAGTACCCCAAATAAAGTAAATAAAAAATCTAAGAGTTAAATTTCAGCCTTCTTCTATTGAGTTTTTATAAATTGGATCTCTTCGAGCCAATAAGCTTTTCCCACAAAATTAGTGAAATAATTAAAATATATTCATTTCATTAAGAATAAATGTTATTTGTAATTGAGTTTTAAAGACAACTATAATAGTTTTAGCCATCACGAAATTAAGACTTTTTTAAAGATGCATCACTTGACGCTGGTGCTCGCCATGTTTGTCATTTGCCGTAACTATCAACAGTCAAAGTAAGTATAAAATACAACATTAATTACAGTGCAAATGAAAATTCAGTAAAAATATATAAAAACAATGTTCGAATTAAAGGAATGTAAAAAATATATTTAATTTATTACAATTTTTCAGAAAAAATTGTTTGTTATTACGCTAGCTGGGCATATTCTCGTGACTCAATAGGAAAATACGATATTTCTAATATTGATCCGACTCTTTGTACACATTTGATTTATTCATTTATCGGGCTTAATGTTGACGCCAGTATCAAAATTTTGGACTATCAGAAGGATGTTACAAATAATGGATTTCGTAGATTTAACCAGCTTCGCCAAAAAAGCCCATCAACAAAAACTATAATAGCCATAGGAGGATGGAGTGAGGGTTCTGATCAATATACTAAGTAAAACCATATTATTTTTTTTACTAATTTCTAAAACTGATGATAAAGTTAAATTTTTTATTTTTTAATATTTTTTGGAAACTTTGGTGGGTTGTTAAAAAGGGAAATTCGTACAGAAAAAAGGTTGGATGATTCTAAATTTGATTTATTTTTTATTCTAACCATTTTAACCATTTATTCGGTATTGCATAATTTCAAAGTAGTTTCTTTTATAGTTTAAAGTTAACTAAAAGCTTGAAAAGATTTTTTTTTAAATATGCAACTCTTTTTGAGTCAAAATCGACGTTTTTGGGACGCGCCGTACCTTAAACAAGAGTTTTTCTCAGAGGTGGTTGCTTCTTTCGCGATGTTCTTTTCATGGTTCGATAGACCGAAGTATTAGACTGTAAGTACTTTTTTGTTTAAAAAATCAAATTCATTAATCCCTTCAAATAAATAAATTTTATTTCATAGGGTAGTCAGCGATGCAAACTTGCGAGCAACATTTATCAATAACATTGTTGCATTCTTGAAACAATACAATTTTAATGGTCTTGATTTCGACTGGAAGTATCCAGCTCAACGGGGAGGAAATCCATCCGACAAGGAAAATTTTGTTCTTTTATTAAGAGAACTGAAACAAAGATTTAGCAGAGAGGGTTTCATTTTGTCTGCTGCAGTCAATCCTACCCAATATAGTGCTGAACAATCCTATAATATTAGAGAAATATCAGAGTCACTTGATTTTATAAATTTGATGGCATACGATTACCATGGAACCTATGATGAAGATAAAACAGTTGGACACAATGCCCCACTCTATGCTTCTCCACAGGAAAACATAAACCAGAAAACACTGAATGTTGTAAGTTTTTCATCTTTGGGATTCACAAGTATAGATATCAATAACAATAATAAGATATTATCAATGGCAACAATTGTGGGCCACTCTTCAGTAGTTTACTTTTTAGTATATTCAATCATTTCTGATGCTCTTATAATACGTTTTGAGTGGCTGAATGAGAAACTGTAAAATGTTTAGAACACAGATCAATTTCATCTTTATCCAATTCGAAAATCATTGTTTGACCACAGGTTTGCATATTTTCCTAACCTACAGTGGCCCACTACTGACGTCTTTACCCTAATTCGCAATTTTGTTCTATAAGTCATAGTTATTTTATTAAATTATCCTGTTCAGGATTCGTCTGTGAATTTTTGGATATCACATGGCGCACCCCGAGAGAAAATAAATGTTGGAACTGGCTTTTATGGAAGATCCTTTACTCTAGCTGATCCAAATCAGCATAAAAGAGGCTCGCCTTTTATTGCTGAAGGAAAAGGTGGACCATACACTAAAAGTGCTGGTTCATTAGCGTACTATGAAATTTGTTCCTATACAGATCGTGAAAATTGGCAAGTTGAATATGATAAAGAACAGCATGTCGTTTATGCTTTTAAAGGAACTCAAATTGTTGGATATGATGACGTAAAGTAAGTTTAAAGAAAATACTTCTGCACTTTTTTCATTTTATTAACTACCAGAATATTAGTTTTAATTTCTTTCTTCCTTTCAGTTCTATAACAGAAAAGGCAGCATATATTAAAAGATTGAACCTTGGTGGTGCCATGGTATGGAGCATAGATCAAGACGACTTTAATGGAGTATGCAATGGAGGAAAAGCTCCACTTCTTAGGGCTTTGAACAATGTTCTTCGCAACTGATCTACTTTTTCTGGAGAAGTTGAAATATTTTTAAAAGTGTGTACACAAATAGAAAAGTAAAGAACTTGCTGTGATTACAAGCAACAAACTTTGATTTTAGATTTAAAAAAAGAGTTTTAATATTAAATGAAGAATCAGAAGCATCTGTACATTTTCAAATTTATTGTGGGCGTCCGCATGTAAGTAGCTATATTTCAATAAATTAAATAAATGCCTACGATGCAACGATCTTTTTACATTTTTTTCGTCGTTTAAAGTTTTAGGCACGCAAAAGTGTAGACATTTTTTTTCCTTTACTGAATCATCGATTCCAGCTCTATAAAGTAGAGTACACCTGCTGCAGATGCAATGTCCAGGGCATCTTTTTGTTCCTGCCGTCGAAGAATTCTGGCCTCTTTAGTCTTAACTTGCTAACTGCATCTATTGTGCTCCGTTCGAGTGGTGGAGACTTACAGCTCTGTAAATTGGCAAGTTTCGCTCCGATCGACTTGAACTTTTGAGGGAAAATTTTTGAGATATACAAGAAGATTAAAAAAATTATACCCTCCAGTACACCCCCCCCCCCATAATTCAATAAGAAATGCTTTAAATGCCTGAGCAATTTGAAGTTTAAATATACTCAACTTCCGATATGAGGACCACCGACTTACTGCTTCCGAGATTGTTGCCGCGGCAGTTTCGGACTGAGAGTGAAGTCCTTCTGAGTCGAGAGAATGTGTTCAATCAATCATGAATGGAGGGGGGGGGGGTTACACGCACGAATGGTTGGTGGGGGATACAGGCTTGAACCGTGCTCACTGCTCAGTCATGGATCATCATTTTCAAGATTTCCAAATGAAAGGATAACGAAAAAGGAAAATCCATTTAGCTTACCAAAATTAAAAAAAAAAATAATAATAACTGCTATTCTGATTAATTTTTTTAAAAATCTAATCATAACTTTTAATGGAAAAGTCCACATTTTTACTAATCGAAAATCGAAGTGTTTGGAAAATATAAATTGCAAATACTCAGAGTGAAATAAAAAATGCAACGATATTAGCCTATCGAAAATTAAATTTGTGGGGATGGTGGCAGCCGAACACAAGCAACCTTGCCGGTGCCGACAGGATACTACGTACAAATTAATCTATTTGGGGTGAGCACTCAACTATTTTCTTAAAAATTCATGTTTTTTAGTGAAATAAAGATTTATATTTCAAAATAAAAACTTTTTTACTTGAAATATCAGCTATTACATTTTTTGTTTAGAATATTAATTAATTCAAATTAAAAATCTTTTTTCGTTTGAAATATCAACTATTATTTTGTTCGTTGAGAACATGGCCACCACATCCCGACAAGAGCCCCCTGGCCATCAAATTCTGCGAGCCCCTCCCACCTCATACTTTTTACACTCTCATCAGAGATGGTATTAAATTTTTGTAAAATTTTAACTCCCCCTCCCCACACATTTTTAGTCAAATGTCCACGTTTTGAGATACTCTGAATCCAAAAACCGGGTTTAATGAATTTGTCTGTCTGTCTGTAAGCACGATAACTTTGAAGGCCCTATAAGATTATCATAACAACTTTTTGAATTTTTTCGAAAAATTGAAAAGTCAAATTTTGATGGCATAAAAAATAATGAAAAACAAAAAATTCAATTTTTTGGTCAAACAATGCAATATCCGACAAAAGATGTATGTATAAAAATTAAATTAAATTTTTGGACTAGCGATACGAGCTAAGAAAAAAATAAAGAGGCAAAATTGGTTCATCTAAAAAAGATCCACAAACGTATTATAAATAATTTTTGATAGAATGCGTATTTTTTTTTATTCGTGAAAAATAACATTAAAAATAGAAAATACAATCTTTGGAAAAATATTGCAAGGTACGAAAAAACATAATTGAACAAAAATTTTGAATTAAAAGAAGATTTACAAATTTGTAATTCAAACTGAAGAAAACAACCTTTTTTGCCTAAATTATGTCTACGAATTTTTTTCGAGACACTTTACGCTGGGGTGCGTATATTTGATTTAAATCGTAAAAAATAACGTTGAAAATAACTAATTAAGTTTATGGAAAACGGCAAAATTTGCTTTAACAAGTTTGATAAAAAAATTTTTTTTATATATGATGCGCACATCTCTTGTTTGAAAAACCTGATAAAGAATATACGTATGTTTAAATACCAATGCATATTATAAATTGTAATAATATAAATTTATTAAAATGATACATTTTTCATAGTAGCTGAGAATAAGAATTAGCGCAAAACAAGCAGAAAATATTAAAGTAATTATGAAAAATAAAATGTGTCCATGGCTTTGCAACCTGAATAAGCAGTACCAGCCCGAGATACAGATATAAATATAATATACATTTAATACAATAGTATTGCACATAATGTAGAAAAGTTCACATTTTGGAAAAAATCGAGTACAAAGCACGAGGTACATGATAACAATGTCTTCGTTAAAGCCGAAGGAGGTTTATCAAAAGAGAATTCAAAATCACCAACTTACCGTTGTCGAATTGTTGACCTTTAATTTTAAAAGGCCTGGACCTACATGTGGGGAAAATACAAAGACCGAGCGCATAGCACGATGTAAATAAATTATAGAACGCGAAGCGAGAGATAAAATTATTATCGATAATTTCTTTTACTCTAATAAGCGTAAATTTTGCATGCTTATGCAATTGAATTTTCAAAATTACTGAAAAAATTTTTCCTAATTTTTCTTAATTTTATACTTTTTATTGTGTTAAAGATTCATATTGTAAAAAAAGTAGCTGGTGAGCCGCGGACCCATGCGGTTTCGGGCCCCCTGACTGCAGCCAGGTCCATTTGTGGGGGCCATGATTGAGGATTAATCATTTTTTATTGAAATTCAACGATTTTTCCCCTATTATACCCCTATTTTCGTGAAGAATTACCCTTTTTCGCCAGTTATAAGAGCATTTTGAGTGTGAATTTTTTTCACAATACCGTGAATAAGTTTTCGAACGGCCCCTTAGATGAATTGATTATGAAATAATTTCCTGTAAAACTTCGATTATATCATAAGTGGCGTGAAGTGGGCACGTGTCGTATAAAGTTTGCCTCAGTAATTTAAGACCCTAATCTTTAGATTTAATATAATCAACATGCTAATCTAGTCCTAAGTAGTTTAACCTTGAATAATGCCAAGTAAATTTAAAAATTATACTTCTAAGTAGATATTTCATATAATTATTTACTACACAAAAAATCAAAGAAATATTGTATCCATATTTTTACCCGATTTGACAATTTTTTTAAAATAATAAACTCTAACAAGCGTAAGTCTTAGTTTAACAATTATTTATTCTTAACCACGTACATTTAGGATTCTAATTTAAGAATTTTATAGTTTTAAACAACGTTTGAAATAGTTTAATTTTTAATGGTTTAAGTTTGTCTTCTTTAATCACTCTGAAAGTTTCCAATTCAAAAAGTATCATTTTTTAACATTTTTACGAAAACTTAGCTTTTGAAGTTCACAATATTTAAAATTCTTCAATGTTGCCCTGTGAAAACTGCAGTGAACTTTTTTTGTACAGAAATCTAATTTTTTCAATTCAAAAAACTGCGCGCGTTTCTCTTCGCTCGCATGTTTGAGCAAGCCTATTCAAATTTCCCTTCTGTTTCGTGTAGCCCCACTGCCACTCGCTGTTCTTTTTGACAATAAAAAAGTGGGTATTCTATAAAAAAAAACCAATTATGTTAATTATCATTTTATTGCACTTTGTCTTATTTTTCCAAAACTTAATTTATTGATTTGCAATGTTATTATTTACGATTAACACAAAAAATACGCATCCTATCAAAAAGTTCATTATAACCAATATGTATAACATTGTTGGGTGTACCATTTTTCTTAATTCATATTTTGCCATCTCTTGCATATTTAGACCGAAAAATAAAATGTTTCATTTTTAAGTGCTTTTTGTGCGATTAAAAATTTGCTTTTTCAATTTTCTAGAAAAATTCGAAAAGCAGTTATGATAATCTCGTGAAAGTTTTCAAAATGCAACGTTTTTCTTTCTTTGGCTTTTTTAATAACGTACGTTTATTGACTTAAAATGCTCAATAATAGCCGCATTGAACAAAGGGATATAGAATATTTTTTAATTGATCAGTGGGGAGGCCCCCGAACGTCATTCAAAGCCAAGGAACTGGGGGACCCCCCACTCCTGAAGAAATATTCTATATTCAGTTCTAAGTAGGGGCATTTTGTTTGTTTTTCAGGAATTTGTAAATCTTATAAGTCCTGTAATATTTTTATAACAAAAAGTCAGAAGGATAAATTGTTCACCTTTATGAGTACTACTAATATTTGTCCATAGAATTTTTTAATCTAAACGTTGAAACAATTTAAGACACTAAAAGAGTATGCCAAAGGCCAATCGAATCCGTCAATTCTTTTAAAAGTGATCGTGCTACAAGACTAATAATTCTACAAACAGATGAACACATACATCCATTCGCGAATACCTTCTTTGATGAAAATTTAAAAATCTATCCAACAACTTCGAATGTTAATTGATATTACAGGGCATGATATCTATTAGTATCTTTAAAACTTATAGGTCCTAATAATAATAACTGTATGAAATATTGTTTACTTTCTTTAAAATATTTACGTCCTGGAAAATCCCTGCAAGTTTTGTAAATATCTTGAAAATTCCTTGGAACGTTTAGAAAGATCCTAAAATATATTCAATTGTTTTAAACCTTTTCCAATATCATGAAAGTTTATTAAGATGTTGAAAATCTCTTGGAGTTATTCAATCTCGAAAGTTTAAAATGCCTTGGAATCTCTTACAAATACATTTTTAAAATCGATAAAAACAGTATAAAATCCCTAGCAAACTTTTAAAATATTTTTAAAAACTATAGGTCCTTTAAAATATTTCGAAATCTTCCGAAATTCTAAAAAAAAATTAAAGCCACGTAGTAGATATTTATGATACACGTGCGTAAAACAGATGATTATTACGAGTGTGAAGTTTGCAACATGAGCCGCAGGCTAGAAGTACGCGTCGAAAGCTTGTGCACGAGCGAAGCCAGTGCAAAAGCGTAGACGAGTGTTTTCAGTCGTAGGCTAATGCTGCGATCACACTCGTAATAATTACCTGTGTGCGCACGTGTGTCATACACTATTTTTTTTGCAACACCCAATGAGTAGAACCTTATCTATAAACGGTGCTTGTTGGAAGCATTGAAGGCCTGCTTCGAAATCTATTAATAAGTTTTAGGTTATGTTGTATTCAGTTTAAATCACCTGAATAAACTAAGTAATTAAAATATATAGTGAATCAATGTAATAAGCCATGTAATTTACATCCAGTAAATTATTTACTTAACTCTGGTTGTGAATTAACTCAGCAATTCGCAAAGAATGTGTAAAATTGTCATCTGTGCATAATGTACCTACTTTAAACACACCTGTGACGTCACCGTGCATAATGTGAATACTTTATACGCAGTGACGCCACTGTGCTTTAAAGAGCTACTTTACACATTATTTAGGAGCACACAAAGTGCAAATTTAGAGGTAGGTTTTGCAAAAAATGCTTTTAAATCGTTGGAAATTTCTTCAAGTCTTTTGAAATACACCAAACTCTCAAATTCGGTCCCCCGTTCTCGACCTTCCTAGAACTGCTTGCCCCGCTGTTTCTTAGGGGGCAGGGCGAGAGACGGTTGCGGCTCTCACCTCTGAAGGGCCACATGGCGTGAGTGCTCAGCCAAGCGTGTTGAAACCTTGAAAGATTTTTAACTCTTCTTAAACCTTTGAAATCATTGGAAATCCTTCCATTCGTGTGAATAAATTCTTATAAATCTGTTGAAATTACCGTGGAATCTCTTCAAAACTTTAGAATCCCTCACTTCTTGTGAATAGATTTTTAGATATCCATCAAAGCACGGAGGGGATAGGTTGGCCGTACTGGCAAAAAAGTTCCCCAGCGGCACCAGCAAAGACTAATAATGTAATAATGCAATAATAGTATAATAGAAGATGTAATATAAATGTCATTCTTTAAAACCTCACGACATTCTTTTAAATGCCTTCATATTATTAAAATACTTGCGAATTCCTTAGAATCTTTTAAAATATCCTCGCATATTTTTAATCATTTAAAGATTTTTGAAATCCCTTAAAATTTTAAGGGCTTAGAAAATTTCCATAGAATATTCTAAAATACTTTAAAATCTTCTAAAATCTTTAGAAATACCTTGGAACATTCGGAATTTTTTCTTTAAATCTTAAACTTTCTGTGAAATTACATTAAGTCTGATGATATTCCTTGAAATGATTTGAAATAGTTGAATTCTTTTTGACAATCTGGTAAAATTGTATGAAATATTTGCAAATCTTGGAAATATTTTTAAATGCCTCCAAATATTTCGAAATTCAAGGACAATCTTTAAAACCGCATGTAAATGAAAAATATGAAGTTATCATCAGATCTTCGAATCAGATCTTTGAAATCTTATCAAATTCCTTATTCTTATGAAATTCTTTGCAATTTATAGAAATTTTATAAAATTTTTAGACATTTTTGATATCTATTGTAATCCT
Source organism: Druon quercuslanigerum (assembly GCA_010014905.2). NCBI lineage: Eukaryota > Metazoa > Arthropoda > Insecta > Hymenoptera > Cynipidae > Druon > Druon quercuslanigerum. The sequence goes on from JAAAKG020137176.1 coordinate 11,468, forward strand.
TTAAGAATCACTTGAAATCGCATGGAAATCCTTTCAAATCTTTGATATTATATGAAGTTTAGGACATTCTTCGAACTGTCTTTAAATGTTTAAGATCTCTTTTAATATATTTAAAGCTATGGGAATCCCTTCAAATAATTAAAATCCTTTGAAATTTTATAAAAATTCCTTGATATCTATTAAAATAATTTCCAATGCTGTTTTAGTTTTTAGGGCGTTTTTAGGGCAGCCTGCAAAAATTTTACATTAATATTAAAAAAAGAAGAAAGAACCCCTAATTCGAAGAAAGTCTGATAAAATCGTTTAAAAATTTGCTGAATTAAAGATTTTTTGCTTGAAATGTTTGAAATCCAGAAGAGTTTTAATGATTTGAATGCTTTCATTTTGTAGTTAAGTATTCAATATATGAATTGAATATTTTTCCTGGCATGAATGTTTCAATTTTTTAATTTTGATGAAAAAAAAAACATTTGGTAGTTGGGAAATTACTAGAAACTTCTTGTCCTTTTTAGCTAATTAGCACAAAATAAAATTAGCTAGATAAGATAATAAAATAAAGCATAAAATAAAGGTACATCCTGTTTCTATTTAATTTATTTAATTATTACGAGTATTATGCATTCTAAGGATAACGCAGTGCATGTTTTGATGAGTCAGAACCCTTAAATTTACCTGTTACAGTTTCAGCATAATTATGCTTGACCGACTTTTCTCGACTCCTACTTTCAACACTTTACGTTTCCTGCTAAAGTTATTTAATTAGTGGAAAATCGATAAATTCTGAAGCACGTCATTTCTCGTCCTTTGTTTCTGAAGGTAACCATGTAAAGGAAATTAAATATCTTGTTACAACATTTAAGCAATCAGGTTCTATAATATAAAAAATTGTTCTGTTCTAATTATCACATTCACTTTTTCTTAAAATATTTCACTTCATTTTCAATACTCGTCTATTTATTTTGAACTCCTAATTCCCAATATAATTTACATTTCTTATTTCTTTCTTTAAATGATAAAATGATAGTGTTATCATCCCTGACTAATTTATCAATAATTTAATACCCCTTCTGGTTACCAACTACAATCTTTCTTACCCGATCTTATAAAACAAGTCACGTTCATTATAGCCGAAACTCTTGAAAGTGAAACAAGACTTTTTTAGGTTAAAAAGTCAACTAATTTTCAAAATTTTTATTTCAGTTTAAGAATTCATTTTTTGTCGAAATTTCTTTTTTTAGTTAAAAATGCAACTGCTTGGTCAGAAATTTTTTTTTTTTTGCTTGAGGAATCGACCATTTCGTTTGAAAATTTATTTTTTTTGGGTTTAAAATGCTTTTTTTCTTAACTGAAAATGTAACTATTTCATTATTAGTTGAAAATTGATTTTTAAAATTGATATACACCAAACTCTCGCTTTCAGACGCCCCGTTCTTGAGGTGAGACAACTCAGCGGCGCCATAAACGAAAAACAACATGCCATATAATGCATATTTTTTTGCTATTTTTTT